>JAAMXS010004857.1:31566-59210 GCA_019693525.1 Cylindrotheca fusiformis | reverse complement strand
AAGCGGAATACTGCAGGCAACATAGTCATGAGGGAAGTAGCAATATGACTACGAGAGGCGCCTACCTTTCGATGGCCCTTCGAGCTCTGGACATTTTGAGAGAGGTGGGGTATAAGAAGTTGCCATTTCCAAGTGACGATACGATTTGTCCAAGCTCCAAATCGGCAGAAACCACAACGACATCACCGATCACCAGCAGTAAGGAGGAGGACGACAATAGTACCAGTAGTCATGATGGAAACATGGTCCAAAGTTCCGAACCTCCATTTCCAAGTAACGATACGATTTGTCCAAGCTCCAAATCGGCAGAAACCACAACGACATCACCGACCACCAGCAGTAAGGAGGAGGACGACAATAGTACCAGTAGTCATGATGGAAACATGGTCCAAAGTTCCGAACCTCCAGAAACACACAAGCCAAGTAGTGGTACTAGTGCTTGTAGTAGTACTACTACTACTTCTGTCAAGAAAGGCACTACTACTACTACTAAAACCACCAGTAACGATATCTTTACCTCCATCTGGGGATTTGTAAAAAAGTCATTGGAACCTTGGCAGCTCAAAGAGGACGACTAAGATCAACCAAGACCAACAAGAACAAAAGAATTTCTGTGAAGCGTGTGTGTTTTGCATTTGGACTCCATAAAGTTTTTAATATAGTTTCAATTAAGAACTGAAATCGTAGGTCTGTATAACTACATGTAGTTGTCGTGATTTATGTTTAGAACTATCATCATTGGACAATTCCATCATCTGTGATGTGATGACGAATAGTATGCCCCAAGAGATTGCGGATAGACGTAGCTATGATGGAGAACGATGACAGAGTACCATCAGAAGGAACAGAGATTATAAGGTATTTCATTGGCTTGCTTATCAAATGGACAAAACACTCGACGATTTGTGTGAGGGATGCTGGGTCTTGAAGAATCCAAATTTCAACCATAACGAGCAAGAGCTTGTGATGCTCATCGTCGAAAACTGCTATTCGTGGTGGAGGATGATTGACATTATTGGTATGGCATCTATTACTACTGAAGGGCGTAAGACTTGTGAAGGAGAATCGAGATTAGGTTTGCACTCCTATGATGACACCCAAGAAGCTCAGACCTGGAGTCAATCCAAAATGTACCAAAGCGTTTACTCTAGGGGTGATTGATCTATTCGACGCTGTCGGATGACTCAATTCAATGTCGACCAGCTATAATAGTGACATCGAAACAGGAACTTGAGCGGCGTTCACGTTTGGTGCCTCCCAGTTCATAAGAAAAGAAGTACTGTATGTATGCGCATCATTGGAGTAACAAATGCGATCCAAGTTCTTCTTTGTTCGCTGATGGAAGAATTTAGTGCATCTAGTCCATCTGAGACAAAAGACAGACGAGCTTTTCTATAAGTGAAAAATGAACCAGAAAGATGACTGGGAAGGCGAAACGAAAGGACGAAGGCCTGAAAGGGGTTTTTCGCCCTTGTTCATTGAAATGCCACACAGCTTTTCTACCCGCTCGTCCCAACACATAACAGTGTGGTCGTGAAAACGCCAATCATTTATCCGACCGACCACAGAAGGGATGATAAATCTCATTTGTATTGTCGTAAGGTAGTCCGTGCAACAAGCCTGTGGAAGGAAAAGAAGAAGCCATACATGCTGGTTGGAAGTCCGGCCTTCATAAATCGTGTCATAGGTAATCGGCCTTCATTGATCTTGAAAGACAATGAGTGATGATCAAGGTTTGTGTTCCAAGAAAAGTGGCAATACGCAACTATCAATTTGCAGTTCGAATCCTTTCCTAGATGCATCTGATTCAACGAACAGTGCCCAGCAAATGAAAGCTTACCAACCACCCGAAGTAGCAAAGCGAGAAGAAAAAAATATTCTGAGGGCAAAGATATTGGTTGGAATGATCATTATCATCGCAGTAGCCGGTGTGGGTACCTCCACATACCTGCTAGTGAAGGATCAAGAACGGACCAACTTTGAGAACCAGGTAAGCAATTCCTGCGCTATCGACGACATTGCTCATCCTCCTGCGACAGTATGAAACGATTCTAACACTATTTCCAAATCCAAATTGACTAGTTCCTGGGCTATGCCTCTGAAATCCTCACTGTCTCAAGGCACAAAGCAGACCAGTTCTTTTTAGCTTCAGATGCTTTCTCGGCTTCCATTTCATCTCAAGCGATTTCTGATAGCGCTCTGCACAACACCACTTGGCCTTTCTACACAATTCCTGATTGGTCCATTAAGGCGAAGCGATTGGCAGATCTAACAGGCGTGTCTGACCCAGAAGTCGCGATGGCTCCGATTGTCCAGCCAGAGGATCGGGACAAGTTCAATGCATTTGCCGCAGAAGCGGTCCCCAAGTGGTATAGAGAGTCTGTCGAGTACGAAGGAACTGACATGACTGCAGAGGAGTTCATGCAAAAGACAGTCCCATTCATTTACTTTCCTGACACGGAGAATAACTACCGACCTACTCCAGTGACCGGCCCCAACGAATCTCTCCCACTTCTTCACTCTTACCCCCTCGTCTTTTATCCAGAGAGGTATCTCATGCCAATAATGTTTGACACAATGACAGCAATAGTCAATGCCGAACTTGTCAGCCTCTCAAGAGCGATTCGCAAGCCCACAATTGGACTTACAGCCATATTCAAGGGGCTGGAACCAATTGCAGGGACCCAGATTATCCAGCCCATATATGACACAGCCAATACTGAAGCTGAAGATAGAAAGATGGTGGCTTTCATTGGGATCCAGCTCCATTGGCTAGATTATTTCAAGAATGTTTTGACCGACGGCGAGTTTGGCATCATCGTAGTATTGGAAAGTGCATGTGAACAGGTATATACAAGGATAGGAAGCGAGAGGGAAAACCATCTTTCCAGTGTTGTCTCATACAGAATTGACGGAAAAAATGCTGAACACGTGGGAGATTCCGATTTCCACAATCCGAAGTACGATGACATGAAAGTTGACAGCGTCTTCGTGGATCTTGGCATTGATGAGTCCCAACTGCCAGATGGCACCTGCGTTCCGACATTGACGATGCATGTTTACCCCTCTGAGGATTTGGAACAGTCCTTCCAAACCTCCAATGCCATTGTCTATACAACGATTGTCGCTGCTATCTTCATCTTTACTAGTCTGGTGTTCCTACTTTATGATTATTTCGTTCGAAGGCGTCAAACGATAGTCATGGAAAGAATCATGAGGCAAGACAAGATCGTGGCAAACGTCTTCCCCGCTGCCATTCGCGATCGCCTCTATCAAAGCCAAGAAAACACAAAAAAACACAAGAGCAATAAGAACCCTCAGCAAGATGGCTTCAATGGCAGCTTCGGTGATCTTGACTTTGAAGGGGACTCCAATATCTCCGGATCTGCCCCATTGGCAGACCTGTTCCCCAGCATTACTGTCGTTTTTGCTGACATTGCAGGCTTTACAGCTTGGGCGTCAGCACGAGAACCACAGCAAGTCTTTGTTCTGTTGGAAACGATTTATGGTGCATTCGATAAGATTGCATACCGTCACAGTGTTTTCAAGGTCGAGACGGTGGGAGACTGTTATGTTGCTGCAGTCGGCTTGCCAGAGCCCGTCGACAACCACGCTCTTGTCGCTTGCAAATTTGCTCAAGATTGCTTGAAGAAGATGAAGGAGGTGACGTTGAGGCTGGAAGTAAGTTTGGGTCCCGACACAGGAGACCTGGATCTTAGGACTGGAATTCACAGGTAAGGCCGTTTGAATTGACCGACTTGTTTTGAAGCGGATTCCGAACTAACACAGGTGCATACCGCATTTCAGTGGTCAAGTTACAGCCGGCGTGCTTCGTGGGGAAAGAAGTCGTTTCCAACTCTTCGGTGACACAATGAATACTGCTTCTCGAATGGAGCACACTGGCGAACGGAACCGTATCCAGATCTCTCACACAACTGCTGAAATGCTCATAGAGGCTGGTCTCGCCAAATGGATCACGCCGCGTGGGAGCAAGATTTATGTCAAGGGCAAAGGAGATATGCAGACCTATTGGTTGCGAAAGTCAAAGACTCGCAAGCCCAAGGGGTCCGAACTGAACTGTGATCCATCCACTATTTTTGAATCTGTCGACACGGAAGAAGAATCCGACAGCTTGGAGGAAATCGAAGTAGGCTTAGATGGTGATAGCCATCAAGGAATGACAAAAAATGAGCGCCTGGTGGAATGGAATGTGGAAGTCTTAGCTTCCCTGCTGCAGCAGATTGTAGCCTCTAGAGGCGGCGTTGTGAATCAGATCGGGTCGCTTTCCAACGCGGAAAAGAGCATAGGCAACGGCGCTGGCACAGTGCTGGATGAGTTCACTCCTATCATCCCATTGAAGCGATTCGATGCTGAGCAACTTCGTGCTCGACGAAGACCTAGCTCTATCGAGATCGGAGATGCGGCCAAGTCGCAGCTGAGAACGTATCTGTCTCAGATAGCTGGAATGTACCAAGATAACCCGTTCCATAACTTTCAACATGCAAGTCACGTCACGGCTTCCGTCAAGAAGCTTCTGATGCGAATCGTGAAGGTCGGGGCGGGAAATGGTCTTGCCAAAAGTAGTCAGCACCCGGCCAACGACGTAAATCTCGTTGACTTGGCGGGACATTCTTATGGTATCACATCCGATCCGTTGACACAATTTGCGGTGGTCTTTTCTGCCATTATCCATGATGTGGACCACCCCGGAGTTCCAAACGCTCAACTTGTGAAGGAACAAACTCGAAATGCCCAGATTTACAAAAAGTCCGTGGCGGAGCAAAACAGTGTGGAGCTTGCATGGGAAATGTTGATGGCCGATGAATTCTCTGCTTTGCGAGCTTGTATTTACCAGACCGAATCTGATCTGCGCCGATTCCGCCAATTGGTGGTAAATACAGTCTTGGCAACAGATATCGTCGACAAAGAACTCCAAACTCTTCGAAAGAACAGGTGGGAGACTGCCTTTTCAAAGGATGCTTCACATCACTTCTCATCCTTACTAGACATTCGAGACCAAGAGCAGGAACACGAGGATCGCAAGGCCACCATTGTCATCGAGCATTTGATTCAAGCTTCGGATGTGTCTCATACGATGCAACACTGGCATATATATCAGGAATGGAATGAGCGGTTCTTCATGGAGTGCTACCGCGCTTACAAGGAGGGTCGGGCGGGATCCGATCCAAGCGAGCACTGGTACCAGGGGGAGATAGGTTTCTTTGATTTTTACGTCATTCCATTGGCAAAGAAGCTTGAGAGTTGCGGTGTCTTTGGGGTCTCATCTGATGAATACTTGACCTACGCGAAGGCAAACCGTGAGGAATGGGTTCGCGAAGGGGAAGCAATGGTGCAGCATTACCTTGAGAAATACAACAACAGTGAGCAATAATATATTGATGAGTCTGCGCATTCTTAATTGTGTTTGGAACATAAACCTTTTCATGCAGTAGGTGCAATTTGGATTGGTTCTCGACGGCTATATACCCATAGAAAATAAACGTAGGCATTTCACAGCCCAATTGCATAGAGCTATAGTCCAGTTCGTATATCTTATGAAACATTTTCTTTGTATCCTCAAGTATAGCTATATAAATGAACACCGTAAACGGACTTTTTCTTGCGTACAAGTTTTGTAAGTGATGCTGCGAACTTGGGAAAAGAGCCTTCAAAGTTTGTTTGTTGATGGATATGGAGTGATGGAAAAGTAAACCAAGATATGATGTCCTCCCCATTTTGATCCATCAACGGGTCGATGACAGACCGGTCGTATCAAAGAACAACAGCAACAAATGTATGGTCCATATATGGGTGGGAAAAGAACATTCCCGTCATGCATGATGTCATCCACAGGGATGGATGTCACTTCCATCGTAGGACATCGTACTGAATCAACGCCGAAAAAGTACCATTTTTGGCGATGACCTTTTTTGGAAAGAACTAAAACTTTCGAACATTCGCACCTGCAAGTCTTGGGTTGTATTGAAAGTCTTAAAACATATGCTGTATTTTTCAAAAAGACTTCTGAGAACATCATAGACTCTCCACCATACACATCAGATATCAATTCAATTCATTCATTCAATTCAATTCACTCACTCTCGAAAAAGCAATGCCCAAACGAAAAGCCGCCACTCCAGTACCAGCAACACCATCGCCCTCCAAGCGAAGGACAAAAGAGGCAGCTCAAGCACGATACCAAAAGCTAATTAAGGCAGCCATTACGGCCCAACAAATGGGATTCAATGGAAGGAAAAGTGATTTTCTGATTCATTATGGTCCCTTTTTTGGATTGGACAAGTCGGATCTGAACGAATTTGGTGTTGCGACGTATGCCATTCTACCCATGTGGCAAACCTATGTCAAACAGTTTCAGGCAATTCAAAGGGCGGACCCAAAGGTCACCCAAATGGAATTTTGTAGGGAATATATTCAAGGAAGTTCCAATGCCAGTACGAAAAGTAGACAACTGTCCATGGCCCTTCGTGCTCAGGATGTACTGAAATCGGTTGGGAAACGAAAATTGCCAAAGCCGACCTTTTATCAACCTACTGACAAATATGCAGAATCAACGAAAACTACTACTCCAACAAGGACAAACGAGATTAAGGAGGATAACAGTAGTAGCAGTACTAGTGATGAGAACATGGTCCAAAGTTCGGAACCTCCTGAAACGCCCAAGTCAAGTCCTACTGCTGGTGCTGCTACAACTATTACTTCTCCTACTTCTATCGTCAAGAAAGGTACTCCCAGTGAAGATCTCTTTTCTTCCATTTGGGGATTTGTGAAAAAGACATTGGCACCTTGGCAACTTGAAGAAGAGAGTGACTAAAAAACAAAATCAACAACAATAAAAGGATGGTATATGCGTGTGGGTGGTTGTTTTTGTTTTTGTTTGTTTTTTGGTAGAGGGTTGCATTTGGATTGGTTACATGAAAGTTCTTATCTTTTTCAAGTTCTATATTTCTATTGTTCCATCAGTTAATATAACAACAACAAACAAAAAAGGAAATCGTAATAGTTACATATTTAGTATAGTTTGTGTATTGGTGTTTTATTTTATAATTTGATATAATGTAACTTCGGATTTTGCCAATAGAGTTAGTAGTATACTACTTTACTACTACTACTACCACCAATTGATAAACCGACAAGTCCAAAAAGGATAAAAGTGAATATATACACTTCACCACATTATTACCCATACATATATAAATGGCTGTTATATAGATTTCTAGCTCTCTTCCAATGATCTTCGAATTGCTTCTGCAATCATTTCATCTTCGGTAGTCGATTCATCATTTCCTTCACCACCAGTATTATTATTGTTGTTGTTGTTTGTATTGTTTGCATTGCTGTTGTTGTTGTTGTTATTGGCAGCAGCATTTCCTCCCATGCTGGACATTCCAGGCATTAGATTGGGCATCATAGTACCACCACCACCACCACCCGGCATACCAGTTCCTCCCATGGATTGCATCATTTGATTCCGTACCATCGGATCATTCATCATCATTTGTGATAATTGATTCATCATGGCTGGATTGTTGGACAATGATTGCATGGCCTGTCGTGCATGAGGTGGAATGTTGGGATCATTTTGAATCATTTGTTGGACCATTGGATTCTGAAGGAAAGAGAGAAAGAAAGAAGGATATAGTTAGTACCATTCATTAGAAAACACACACACACACATATAACACACAACAGCATGCATGCAACGGACGTACCTGCATCATATTTTGAAGAGCTTCTGGATTGGACAATATATTTTGTGCCATTGCGGCTGCTGCCATTGGATTGTTGTTGGGAATTCCAGAACCAGGCATTCCAGGAAAACCAGTAGTACCAGTAGTAGTAGGATTTGGAAACATCATAGGGGATGGAGTGTTACTACTAGTTGCAGTTGCCTGTTTGGCACGAGTCAAAGCCTGTTCCAATGTAGCCTTGGCGTGTTGCAATGCTGGCCATGCTTCTGGACTGGCTTGCATTTTATAAATTGGAATAGTAGCATTAGCATTGTCATCATGATCTTCAATGAATCCAACGGCCAACATGGCCTGTTTCCCACCGACCAAATTTCCCAATCGTTTCCCAAAGGCAGCATTATGGACCTTCACCTTACGATACTTTTCTTCCATGGGATGAGATATAATATTGGATAAGATCTTATCCAATGTCTATTATATGTTGTTTTTTTTGAAATGAAATTGAAAAGAAAGTAAGGAGAAAGAAAGAGAAAAAAGCAAAAAAAAGAATAACATACCGTAAGAGCAGTGGTATAGACATCCGGAGAGGATGCATGCGTTCGTAACAATTCCAATGCTGCCATTAATGGATCACCAGCTGCCGGTGTAGTAGTTGTTGCTGCAGTTGCTGTTGCGGATGGTGTTGTTGTTGTTGTTGTTGCAGAAATGGTAGGTGCATTCGCAACCGATGGTGCAGGAGGTGCTGTTGTTGTTGCAGCAGCCGATGTAGCATCATTGGTAGGTTTGCCCATGCAATGCAAGACACATTCATCTTCTAATTTGTATTCCTTCACTACATTGACATTATTATGATCATCATCATCTTTAATCATGCGTCCTCGAAAAATAAGACGTAATTGAGACAATGGAATCTTGGTTGCCGTTGCAACTTGTGTACGTAATTGACTGGGTGTTGTTGTTGTTGGATTATTGTCTATGGAAATGGTGACACGTTTTCCATTTTCGGCTGTAATGGCACAATGTAAGGTTAACTTGGACATGATGATGATATACGACCCCTTTCTTTTCTTTTTTCAGACGTTCTTCTTCTTCACTAATAGTAGTAGAGAGAGTGTGATGTTGTGTCTCTCATATGCAAAACACATTCAAAAAACACAAAAAGGTAGTTTTCGATTTGATTCCTATCCGATCGAGACCCCCCAGCCTGGTATGCGCGCGTCTTGCGCGATGGTTGTTTTCGGGGGGTCATTCCAACAACAACAACATAACCAAACACACTATACGTACATCCAACATAATCAAAAGACCAGCATCACATATATCTTTCAATTACTTATCTATCAATATCATGAGTAATACTAGTAGTAACACTGTCAATGTGGACAAGGTTTTGGAACTGTTGGAACAATATCCATTAGTGTTGGAACCATCCAAACATCAGTATGGATATGGTACAGCAGGATTTCGGTTCAAGGTTGAACACATGGCAAGTATTATGGTTCGTGTGGGGATTATTTCTGCCTATTTGTTTGATGATGATAACAATGAAAGTAATGATATGGGTGTCATGATTACAGCATCACACAATGATGAATCGTACAATGGTGTTAAATTATCCAATCCAGATGGTAGTATGATTCCATCTCATTTGGAAACGATCCTTGTCCAATGGGTCAATGAACGCAACATGGACTTGTGGAAAAATCATTTGTTGCAATCTACAACAACAACAACAACAACCAAAAAAAAGATATTACATGTTGGATATGATACAAGAAGTCATAGTCCAAGATTGGCCGACTTGTTAATACAGGGTGCAAAGGCGTTGAATATTGTTACTATACAAAATCATGGTATATTGACGACACCCATGTTGCATCATATTGTATTACATTCGAATGCTATGAAATATTTACCAAAGGATATTATTCCAATTTGTCCAACACGAAATGGTTATATTCAATCCATGGCCAAGGCTTATTTGGATTTGATCCATGCATTGAACTCAACCAAAAGTTCTTCATCATCATCATTACCAGTTCTATTGGTAGATTGTGCTTGTGGTGTTGGATATGAAGCTCTTCAACAAGTTGTGAAACAAATCATCATCACAAACTCCGGCAATATTATTAAAACAACAAAAATTCTACCATGGAATCCACCTGGTGATGGATCACTCAATATCAATTGTGGATCGGAACATGTTCAAAAACAATTACAACCACCCATTTGGTATAATAACAACAACAACAACAACAACAAAAATGATGATGGCAATGATGATACTACACAAGTATTGCCCTCCAATCAAGAGTATTGTTGTAGTATTGATGGTGATGCTGATCGGATTGTCTTTTTTTCTACAACAACAACAGACTCTTCCTCCAATAATAAATCAACAAAATTGGATTGTTTATTGGATGGTGATAAGATTGCTGTATTGATTGGACGATTTTTAAAAGAACAAATTACCAAAGCCTACAACGATTCAAATCTCAACCACGACAACGACAATAATAAAATCACAATGGGTATTGTCCAAACAGCCTATGCCAATGGTGCATCCACCAATTATATACAGGTAAGGCAAGACGTTGTCTGTTTCCTTTTGGTTTGTTCTTTTTCTCTCTCTCTCTCAACCATAATTTGTTATTATTGTTATTGTTATTGTTACAAATAAGAATGAATTGAATATTCCAGTTGTGATTACCAAGACGGGTGTGAAATATTTACATCATGCTGCTTTAAAGTTTGATGTTGGTATATACTTTGAAGCCAATGGTCATGGTACGGTATTATTTTCCAAACGTTATCATGAATTTGCCCAACAGGTCGAATCGATTTGTCCCGCATTGACGATATTACCACGATTGATTAATCCAGCCGTTGGAGATGCAATATCCGATTTATTATTGGTCGATGCCTTGTTACAACATTATTATTATGGTTGGACGTTATATAAATGGAATACTGCCTTGTATACCGATTTACCCAGTCGACAATTGAAAGTGAATGTACATGATCGATCCATTGTACAATGCAATGACAATGAAACAAAATGTATTACACCCATTACATTACAACCAGCATTGGATGAACTCATCATGGCGGAGCAGCAGAAGAAGAAGAATAGTTGTCGTACCTTTTGTCGTGCCAGTGGTACAGAAAATGTCGTCCGAGTCTATGCCGAAGCACCGACACGAGAGGATGCCGATCGAATAGCCACCATGGCAGCATCCATAGTATATGATCATTGTGGTGGAGTTGGACCCAAATCTTCTATTTAATAAATAATTTGTAGAAGAAAAGAAACAAAGAAACAGCAGAACTATGTAAGAGCAAAACGAGAAAAAAAAGTATAGTAGTCTTATTACTTTCATACTTTTCAGTTCTTGTATTATTCGTTCTTCTTTTGTTTAGCTAGTTCGGCAGCAAAGGCACGTTTCTTCAACTTGGACGAGATTCCCGTATCTTCCACCATCTTGGAAAAGGTACCACTGCCATCACTGCGGCGGCGAAGTAAATTGGCAGGTGAATCCAATTCGATCAATTGGCCGGATCCCAAAACGAGAATGTAATCATCCTCAATGATCGTTTCAAGTCGATGAGCAATGGTAATAATGGTAAAGTTGCTGTTGTTTTTGGAATAATAATAACTCCTCTCATCCTTGAGGGATTCTTGCAACAAACGTTCCGTATCTTGATCAACCGATGCTGTGGCTTCATCCAATACCAATATACGATTTCGTTTCAAACTGGCTCGTGCCAAACATAAGAGTTGACGTTGACCGACGGAAAAATTGGACCCACCTTCGGCCACGAACGAATCATATCCGTTTGGTAAGGATCGAATGGTTTCCTCCATGTGGGCCGTTCGTAAGGCCCGTTGTATATCTTGTTCGGAATAGATTCCAAATATATCCAAATTTTCTCGAACGGACAATCCACTGAATAAAGTTGGATCCTGTGGAATGATGGATATGGCATTGCGTAACGAATGAAGGCCCATTTGAGAAATGTCGACACCACCAATCTGGATTGAACCAGAGTCTGCCTCCAACAAACGGAATAGACTTTGGACGAAGGTACTCTTGCCACTTCCAGTCCTTCCCACGACGCCAATTCGAGAACCAAGGGGAATATCAAAGGATACTTTTCTCAATGCCAGTGGTAATGCAGGACGATACCGGACTGAGAAATCGGTTGCAACGATGGATTGTCGCTTGCTGGCACCATCATCATCATCATTCAAATCTGGTGGTGGAAAATCAATATCGGTTTGCAGAGCGGCTTCGGGAGTCAGATTGCCAAACTCCAATACTCGTTCCACAGACACCATCTGATTGACAATTTCTGCACTCTGGCGGACAATCCAAGGAAAGTTCGTGCCAGCAATTTGAATCAAAAGAGTAAGAGCCAAACCCAGGACGGCGGGATCGACTTCATACCAACCCTGATCGTTAAAGAGGACTGCCAAAATGCTTCCAGTGGCAAGCAATGTAAATGACAGGATATCCATCCGGGTAGCAAACCAACGGGAGGAAGCAACAAATGCAAAGAATGCCCTGGTATGAGCATCGTGCAGTGTTTCAAATTTGTTTCGAAAGTGCTCGGTAAAGTTGTTGGCTCGTATGGTCGACATACCCTGCAAAGATTCGCTCATCATGGCAAATATTGGAGACCGAGCTATCCCCTCGAGTCGTTTCAATTCGCGTGTCGTCGAAACAAAAATCTTTCGTAGCCGGATAAAGTACCAAACCAATGGTGGTATTGCCACCAATACAAAGGGCAACCCGATACTGGCCGTCACAACTCCCCCGGCAACAATGAATGCACCGACGAGAAAGTCATAGATCGTTAGGGGAAGAATCTCGTCTGTGATTCCGACATCGGCGGAAAATCGATTCAAGATTCGACCGAGAGGATTCATGTCAAAGAATTCAATTTTCGATCGCAATACGGATCGAAGCATACCATTATGGAGCCTTTGTGATATTCCAATAAGGTGATGGTACGTGAATTGAGCCCTAGCAATGGACAGTATCACCAACCCTGCGGACAAGCCTAGAACCACACCGAACCAGTATGGTTTGTCCTGTTCGTCATGGGGTGCCTCTGCCCAGCTACCAACTTTGACAATCAGAACGAGCAAGCAACTTTGCGTAATGACAAATGCCAAAAAGAAAACCAGGCCAACATGAAGACCACCACCAGCCTTTCCATAGGCAGCCCAAGTTGGCCACTCAACAATGCCAGTACTACGCTTTTCGTTGTGCTCTGCCAAGGAAGTTTTGGTAGTTTCATCATTGTTGGTAGTGGAAGTTGTGGGGGCTGTCTCTTCTTCAGGGGCAACTACGGTGTCTCTTGTTTGGTCCATTTCGGTTGAGATGTGACCAGTGTCATCAACACCAATTTCACCAGCAGAAATCACCTTGCCCTGATCTACCACAATCAAACAATCTTGTTGGCGCAAGAATTGCTTTTGATGAGTCGCCATGATAATGCATTTGCCCTTTTCAACGCCAAGTTCTAGAATTGCCTTTTGAAAGATGGAGGTCGCAAGAGAACTATCCACAGCACTCAAAGGATCATCCAGAAGAAGAACTTGCGAATCTCCATAACAGGCCCTCGCCAATCCAATTCGAGCACGCTGTCCTCCACTGAGTTGAATACCTCGATCTCCAACTATGGTTTCATCGCCATTGGCCATGGAAGACAGGTCAAATGTCAAGCCACACGCTTCCAGCACCGTTTCGTACCATTCTTTGGGCGACGACGATGATGATGATTGTCTTCCCATGATGATATTTTCTCGAATGGATCCATTCATAATCCATGGATTCTGTTCGGCATAGGCAAGTGAAGAATACTTCCGAAAGATGGTTCCTTGAGTCACATGTAACTCTCCCGCCAAGGCTTGTAACAAGGCAGATTTTCCACACCCAACCTTTCCAACGATGCCATAGAGTCGTCCACATTCAAAGGACAATGATACGTTTGACAATGCAACAACCATACTATTGGAGGAGGAGGGATCCTGGTGCTGGTGTTGTACCTCCGCGTCCCAGACGCAAGTCATAGCTGATACGGACAACACCACACGTTCTTTTTCGTCTCCACCACCACTACTACTAGTGTTGTTGACATTGGTGCCGTCTTTTTCTGAATTTGTGTTTTCTGGCAGTTCCAGGAATGCCTGTATGCGTTTACTGGAAACCAAACATTCCGACAAGGTCATGACAGCATTGGGAATTTGTTTCGTAATACTCAATTGCAATATATTCAATAGTGTCAAGGTAGTATAGACATTGCGAGGAGACAAATCCTTGCCCAATAGGACTCGGACTGAAAAGATCGCCACCGCCACGACCATGCTGGAAAAATAATACAGGGCATCATTCAGAGCCTTGTACCGGCTGGCCGCTCGCAACAGAGCGACCTCCTTTGATCGAAGGGTTGCAATTCGTTGTTGCAATTCCAATTCCCAACCATTCAATTTGACAATTCGTGCACCGGATACAGCTTGTGACATGAGAGTGACACGAGCATCCGTAATGGCCGCCACTCGAGAACGATAATATACGAACCGTCGTCCCAAAAATACTTGCAATGGAATCAACAATAAAAAGAGACCATGTCCTACCAAAAAGACCGGCCCTATCGTAAAGATGCCAACAATCAAAATGACGATGGCTTCTATTGGACCAATAAACAAAAAGAGTGTTGGAATGGATGCACTGAGAAAGCGTTCGACATCGTTGGATGCCAAATTGGTCAATTTTCCAGCACTGATTGTATTTTGAGTACTGTTGTCACTGTTGCTGTTGGTAGAAGATGTCGTAGTAGATGACAATCGCAATGCCTTGTTGTAAATGGTTGCTACTAGGCCGACTCGCAATTGCATACCCTTGCGATAGAGTTCAAAATACAATCGTTGTTTGGTTGGAAAGCCAATCAATCCACATCCCACCAATATCGCACACCACAAATATCCCTTCTTTGTATTCTTCTTTTGCTCGTCAGAGCCGCCTCCTCCTCCTTGTGGTTGTGTAAATTGTTCCATGAGAAATCCCAATGCAATGGCTTGACCAATTCTAGATGCACTATTCAATGCCAGAATCAATTGTGGAAATCTCGTCGTCTGAAAGTAATCTCGAAACAATGCCCGTCCAAGATCACCACCATCACCATCATCATGAGAAACATGTTCATTAACATTTTCATTGTCAACATCAACGTCTCCAACTACTTCACTATGGGTACCATTTCCTATGTTGTTTTTGCATTGATTTCGTTGTCGTTGCCAAAGTTGAGAAATGTATTCCTTATTGTAGACGGACGAATCCAGAGGATGGACCTCGGGAAGATCCATTTCTTCCAATGGTCGTGTCGATCCAAGTTTCAAAAGTGGCCATGCCCATCCAAACAATAATTTTTGAAACAATGGAACCGTTTTGGCATGCAACAATGGACTCGGTTGTCGTCCAGAGGATGGTGTTGAAGAATTCCCATTCCCGTAATTCGAGGACGAGTCTCGTCTACCGTTGATGGAACGGTTGCCTTGCCGAAGCGAAACGTCGTTTTCATTGTTCATTGTTGTTTTTCTTTTGTATCATTCTTTCTCTTCTCTCAAGCCTTCTTCTTCTTTTGTTAGATGGTTTTCTGGCTGTAATAGGCAGTTTGAGGATAAAGGACGCGCCATTTACCCATCACGTAAGCTCATTTCCCATGTGTGTAGTAGGAACACCTGATGATGATGTGGTGATGTGCGGTGTCCGCGATCTTGCCAAAAAAGAAAAAGCACTTGCGGAGAGCGACGGCCAGACTGGATATGCTATGTGAACCCGGAGATTATATGCATATGATGTAGGATCCGTTGAGCTTCCGTTTTGAGTCATTTAACCGCCTCTCGCCAAATCCAAAAAGGTCATTGTAGAAAAAATGAAATCATGCATGCATCGGAACCACAGGCCGTTTAGTCACTGTGTGGAATGACACCGTCATTCTCATTTCTCTTTCTGTCGGTTCTATACGGTGGAACAAAAAGAGTCATTTTTAATATAACCACTGGAACACTCCAACACTACAACTACTACTACTATCCCTATCATTACTATCATCATCATTTGTCCATCATAATGTCGAAAAAGACTATGCACATTCATGCTCTCAAGCCCAAGATTGATTCGATGTTGGGTATCAAGTACGTCCTTCAAAAGGGAGGATACTTTCGAATTACTGCCATTGATGATACCAGTATCTTTATGAATGAGGGTGATTTACGTGTTGGACATGAAGTCATTCAAGTCAATGGGACGGACATTTGTGAATTGAGCAGTGAAAAGTTAAAAACCTTATTGGCATCGTTGGGTGAACATGTCGTATTTGTTGTACGGACGACTTGGTCTGCCACGTTTACTCCACAAATTGTCCAAACCAAGACTAGTACAGTCCATAATGGAAGCAGCAATGGCAGTAATGGTATCAATGTTCGACGTTTTCGATTTATCAAGAATTTTTACAAGGGCAAAATTCCACCCTTTTTGGCAGGATTGGGTGTACCCATGACGGCATGGAAACGAATTCATCAAGCCTTGACGGACGATTTGTTACCCGCCATTGAAGCATCGTATCAAATGGAAGAAATTAAAAAACAAGAAATGGAAATGTTTGCTGCCAAAAAGGCCAAGAAAGAATTTGAACTCTTATCGACCAATACGAAACATGATGGTAAGGTCTTTCGAATGACCCAAACGGCAACCGCGTTGGCCGATAGTGTTTCCTTTATTGCATCCAATGTATTATCCTTGACAAATGCATTGTTACAACAATATGGATTATTGGCCAATTTGTTATTGGAATCGTATGAATTGCCCAAATATTCCGAAACGAAACAAACCGATATCTTTCGTGCCGTACGAGTCACCGGTATTGAATTCATTCCGATTCCTAGTTTGGAAGATGGTGATGGATTTACCATATCTTGTTCTCGATCCGAAGATGGTTCCGTCCTCACCGAACCAGGTGTCGATACTACCAGATGGTGTTAAGAAGAAGAAAAAAGGAACAAAGAAAAGCAAAACAAACATAATTGGGACTGGGAAATGAATGGAACCAAAAGAAGAAAAAACAGAAGCACATTGAGTCCTATATATTACTATAGTAGGGGGGATATACATGGAATAGCAAAAAAAAGTGAAACGACAGAAAAACATTGCTTGAAACAAGAAAGAAGCAACATTCCTGACAGTATATTTAGTAGAAGTATGAAGTAGTTATATTGGAATGAATCATCATTCTTGAATAGAAATTTTAGAAACACTCTTGTTCTGGTCCGACTGTAGAACTGTGTGCTAATAAGCTTAAAATCCTATAATCTACTAGATCTCTGCTGCTGTCAAGATCAGTGTGGTGTTCTAGAAAAGGTGTGAATTCTCCTTATTCAGTCACCAAGTGTCCCTATGCTTCTTCTATGGGGAAGTCTGCAACGGACTGTCCGTCGTCCCAATATGCACATGCACACGTCATCATTGTCATGGTCGAAGATATGTCGTCCGTGTCTCAACCTCAGAAACGACGAAAACAAAATTTATAGGATTGGCGTGTGTCTCTCTCTTGTGATAAGAAGTTGCTATAGCTAGGCCTATAGCTAACATCATCTCTCAAAACGCAGACAGATGCGACTATCCTCTTGTCGTCCATTATTGTTGCTTTTGGGATTATTATTATTGAGTTGCTGTTTTTCGGCCATGTCCATGCATCACAAACAGAGTAATGAAAAGACAAGCATGACGCCACCGCCTCCGATTGTGTATACCATTGCAGGATCTGATTCCGGAGGAGGTGTAAGTCCCCGATATCGAGTTTTTATCTTTTCTTCCCATGGTGTCTAATGAATGCTCGTCTTTGTTTTCTTTGCGTTCTCTCTACACCTATAATACAACAGGCTGGAATTCAAGCCGATCTTCATTCCATCAAGGCAATGGGAGGGCATGGTTGTTCGGCCATTTGTTGCCTAACGGCACAGAACTCGGTAGGAGTTACGTCGGTCCATACACCACCAATTCCATTCTTGAAACAACAATTGGACACTCTTGTAAGTTTTTTGCGATTGTTGTTTGTTGATGATGATTGTATTGTTGTTTGCCTTTTTTTAAGAAAAAGAGGACTCTCTCATCCGTCATGACGACATTGAAAATGCATATGTATAGTTGGAAGATTTGCCTCCTCGTGGGATCAAAATTGGTATGCTAGGGACCAAGGATATTGTCAATCTAGTGGGAGATTTTTTGAAAAAAGTCAAGACAAGTCAAACCGACGACGACGACGATAGCAACAACCGTGTTTGGGTCGTCCTGGATCCTGTCATGATCTCTACGAGCGGATCGAAATTGCTGGACGATGATGCAATCGAGGCTATTGCTCAGAATCTATTCCCATATGCTGATATCGTCACACCCAACAAATTCGAGGCCGAAGCATTGCTCAATCGAAAACTCCGAACTCCAAAAGACGTCGAACAGGGAGCCCAAGATTTGATTCAAATGGGTTGCAAGGGAGTTTTGATCAAGGGTGGACACAAGTTAACGGAGGTGAATAAGGATGCAATAACTTCGGAGCTCCAGTCGACTATTACCTATGCACAAGATTATCTTTTGACTAGTGATGACTTGCCCGAAGAGAAAGATCAGAGACTTTGTGACAGCGCCCGAGGAGTATGGCTTCGAACCAAGCGGTATGTGCTCTGTCATCACAGATGTTGTTATCCAAACAGGCGTGATGCCGGCTTATCATTCTCCTTGTTGTCACGCTTGTTTCTTTTCTATAGATGGGAGACGAAAAATACACACGGAACTGGATGCACACTGTCTTCGTCACTAGCAACCGCACTAGCATTGGGGGAACACAAACGAAATGATCCTAATACATCTTCGAAAGAGGGAGCGACCAGTTCCATTTACCTTGCTGATGCTTGTTGTCTGGCCAAGGCATACGTTTCTGCTGGAATTCAGCATGGTATCCAAATTGGTGGAGGTCCTGGTCCTGTAGCACAAACCGAATTTCCTTCCTCGTTCGAAAGTTTTCCAACGATTGAAATGGATCCCGATTCCGACGCCCCAGCCTTTCGACCAATGAAGGCTTTCTCCACTGGAAGTGGTGCTGGTGACGATGACGACGACAGTGACGATATTCCAGTTTTAGGACGACTTCTTCCCATTGTAGATAATGTAGACTGGGTCCGCAAGTTGGCGGAATGTCCAGGAGTACAAGATATTCAATTGCGAATCAAGGACGATATAGATGCCGACAAGATCGTGGAGCGCGTCGTGACATGCCAAGAAATCTGTGCCAAGAATGGAGTTCGCTTGTGGATCAATGATTACTGGGAGGCTGCTGTCAAAGCTGGATGCTTTGGAGTTCATGTTGGACAAGAAGATCTGCTCAAGTGTATCCGGGCAGGAGGATTGGAACAAATGAGGGAGAAGAACATTGCCCTTGGAATTTCAACTCGTACGTACAAAAGGCCAATGGTCTTTCTTTTGTTCCTTCGAATTCAACATCCTAACTTGTTCTGGCTTTGTAATCCTTTGTCAGACTCCTATGCTGAACTCTCTGTTGCCCTTGGGATGAAACCTAGTTATATTAGTCTTGGTCCAATTTTCGCGACATCCAGCAAGAAAGTTCAATTTGATCCTCAGGGTTTGGGCATTTTATCAAGATGGAGAAAGTTAATTCCACCATCCATCCCGTTGGTTACCATCGGTGGGATCAATGATGTGGCTGCCGCAACAGCTAACAGAAGCGCAGGATCTGATTGCATTGCTGTGATTGGCGCCGTGACTTCTGCAGAGAACCTGCCAGAGAGAATAGTCGAATTGAATGGCGCGATGGACTCGGCTACAAAAGAACTAGTGCAATCATGAAGAATATAGAATAATTGCGTATTCCTTTGTTCTCCTCCAGAGTAGTTTATTTTATAATACTAGCTTGTATGTCTAGTAGTATTCGGATCAATCAATCGTCGTCGGTTTTTTAGCGAGCTGAAAAAGCGCGCGCCGCCCTTGAATTTGATATCTTCCCAAAATGATGGCAGAACATTGCTGCCTACTGTGCGACTAACATCATCATTCATATGCAAAACAGTTGAATACTAGCATGTATTCACTTGGCATTCACAACCAAACATTGAGCTCCAATATTATGAAGTTATATATTTTTTCTTTCTTCATTCTGTTTGCATCAAGAAGCAATGGATTTGTGTTTCAGGAGACGAAAAGAATACTCTTCCTGCCACAGAAGGCAACGTCAGCCTCCACCACTGTATCTTTACGCGCCAAGAAAGATGTGGACGATCGTGTCCTGAAAGTCGGCGCAGGTATTGCTCGAATACCAGCCGGTGACTTGAGACTATTTGATCCAAGTGAACAAGGAATGTTGGGAGGCACGCCGGATTTGAAAGAACGGTTGCAAGTGGGTGTCGGTTACCACTCACAAGCCGTTTCGCCACCGCCACGACGAAATGAGGAAGGCGACACTTCTACCTCGATTGGTGCAGAAGAACAAACTGTATCCTCTGGAGAGGAAACACCCAAACGGAAAGTGAGTAATCTTGGGATCCCCATACCAATTCCGTCATCTGTTGCGACATATCAGGATAATTCCGTTTCGACGCAGGCTGCGGAAACAGAAGAGAGGCCCATTCGTAGCGCCGCGTCTCCTGCTGATGCTGCACCACCGAAAGAGAAACGAAGGGTGAACAATCTTGGAGTTCCTATTCCGATCCCATCTTCTATTGCAACCTACGATGGAAAGCTTATTGTGATTTCAACAGAGGAGGATATTGAGAAATCCGCTGAACCGACTCCAAGTCCTGCTACAGGGGTAGTCGAGGAAGAAGATCTTGATTCAAATTCTATTGGTTCAGAAGAACAGAATGCATCGTCTGGAGAGAAAACACCAGAACGGAAAGTCAATAATCTAGGGATCCCCATACCGATTCCGTCATCTGTTGCCACATATCAGGAGAACTCTGTTTCTTCCCCGGCTGCGGAAACAGGAGAGATGCCCATTCGTAACGCCGCGTCTCCAGCTGATGCTGCTCCGAAAGAGAAGCGAAGGGTGAACAATCTTGGAGTTCCAATTCCGATCCCATCTTCTATTGCAACCTACGATGGAAAGCTTATTGCGATTTCAACAGAGGAGGATATTGAGAAATCAACTGAACCGACTCCAGGTTCTGTTACTGGGGTAGTCGGGGAAGAAGATCTTGATGCAAATTCGATTGGTTCAGAAGAGCAGAATCTATCCTCTGAAGAGAAAACGCCAAAACGAAAAGTAAACAATCTAGGGATCCCGATACCGATTCCGTCATCTTCTGCCACATATCAGGAGAACTCCATTTCGACGGCAACGGCGGAAACAGGAGAGATGCCCATTCGTAACGCCGCGTCTCCTGCTGATGCTGCTCCGAAAGAGAAGCGAAGGGTGAACAATCTTGGAGTTCCAATTCCGATCCCATCTTCTATTGCAACTTACGATGGAAAGCTTATTGTGATTTCAACAGAGGAGGATATTGAGAAATCCGCCGAACCACCGACTCCAGGTTCTGTTACTGGGGTAGTCGGGGAAGAAGATCTTGATTCAAATTCTATTGGTTCAGAAGAGCAGAATGCATCGTCTGGAGAGAAAACGCCAGAACGGAAAGTCAATCATCTAGGGATCCCCATACCGATTCCGTCGTCTGTTGCCACATATGAGGAGAACTCTGTTTCTACGCCGGCTGCGGAAACAGGAGAGAAGAGACCCATTCCTAGCGCCGCATCTCCTTCTGCAACTGATGTTCCACCGAAAGAGAAGCGAAGGGTGAACAATCTTGGAGTTGCAATTCCAATCCCATCTTCCATTGCAACCTACGATGGAAAGACAACTACAATTTCAAAAGACGAGGATCTAGAAAAATCCGCCGAACAACCGACTCCAGGACCTGTGCCGGGTACAGTGCGGAAGGGAGATCTTGCTTCAAATTCTCAAGAACCAAATGAAAAGACAAACGAGGTTCCAACGAGCCAAGACAATGGGGAATCCGCCAATTCCGAGCCGAATCAAGTTCTTACTGCGGAAGTAGAACATCAGGCAGAAGTGCATGCTTCAAAACCCCAAGAGCCAAGTGAACTTGATGCTTCAATATCCCAGGATGAAGAAGATAAATCCTCCAGTTCGGAGCCTCTCTCTGGTCCAGCTACAGGAGTAGTGCAGGAAGAAAAGTATGCCTCCAAAACCCTAGAACCAGATTCGATTTTATCAACAACGGAAGATCATCAACATCGTCGTAGCAAAACCGCCGAGACACCAAATCCACAAGACACATCCAATCCCTGGCGGCGGAGGGGGGAACGTAGCAATAGTAGCTGGGGCAAACAAAGCAATTGGTGGGACAGGGCAAGTTTAGGAGGCGGCAGGTTTGGACAGAACTAATGTGCTCTATCCGCGTATTAATAAAACATAATTGACTTTTTTCAACACACTATTGATGCAACTTGTAAATGGTGCTTTTTGAAAGACGAGAGAAGTCGTTTCCATCGAAACACACAAAGATGATTCCTATCCTTTATCTCTTCCTTTAAAGAAGTAGCTTTTACGTCTCCAAAAATAATCAACTTAATCCAAGTTGTGCTTTGCTTTTAGATCTGCCGCCTCTTTTTGCCTCAGAGTAAGTCGTTGCCTCAATACGGTAATCGTATTATTCAACTGTGGATGAGGTTCAGACAAGAGTCCAGAAAAGGAAACAAATGAAATGAGTGAAAAAGATCGAACAATGCATATAAAGAGCAGAGCAGAATAAAATCTAGCGGCGGAGCGTCATGAATGCTGTTCCCATTTTTTAGTTCTCATAGAGCAAACTTACATTTTCCTTATTCGCAGTGACACTGGGCAAAACTTCTGCCACACTTCGTTCCACCAAAACTTCTCCCACCAGTCGAAATGCCCGTCGGCTGGGATCCAAAGGTTTCAACGTATCTTCCACAAGGACATGCTCGTTGCGATCCACTTCGAGCTCTGCAATCTTTTGCATAAGGCGTTGGCATTCGGCCATAATCTCTCGGTATTGAACTGCGGGATTCATAGGTGGGGGATTTCCACCAGAAGGTGACGCAGCGACAGCAGACATGATTTCAATATGTTGTTTTTGCTTGTGGAATTTCTTGTCGGTGCTGAAGTAGAGAATCGAAGGGGTGTTGAATCGCGGTCAAGGAACGATGAATGTAACAACAGGATAGTGCGCTGTTATTGCCATTGTTGCAAGACGCTGTTGTCGAGATGAGAGGAGGGAGGATGGACGATCATTTAATCGAAGTTGTCGACTTTTCCTGGACTTCATGATTTGGCGGACACCGCATGGGCGAACGGGCGACGGGGTGACTGTCCGTTTCTGACGTCAGTGATTCTTGCGCAACGATGTCGATTCAACAATGGCATGCCAGAAACCAATGTTCATGGTCAATTGAAAGCAATTCAACAGCAACCTCGATCATAAATTTCATCAAATTTCTTCTGAAGTACCACATACAATGCTTCGTTTTCTTCCTGCATTCCGCGTTCTCTGTTTGATCCTTGCCTGTGGCTTTTCGACCGCATTTGCTCCGTCCAAAACTGTGCACCTATTGACTACTTCTGCCACTGTCCCCGTCCGCATGCTCGCTCCTGGACCCAACAACCACCGAGACATGACCCTAAATGCCTACAAGAAGAGAGCTCCTGTCACAAAGCAGGAAAAGAAAGAAGATAACGAAAAAGCAGGTCCGCTGAAACTGGTATTAACATACCTGACACCTTGGCGAAATCCAAATTCCATCTTTTTGTACATGTTCTTGGCCCTGTACATATTGGGAACGATTTCAGAGGCAAGAAGCAATGCCGCAATGTAGCTTTTTTGTGTGTGTTATTCTAAGTCATATTTCGTTTAAGCTTATGTTTCTATAAGGATTGGTTCCTTTTTCTTGTTTCCTCGAGGCCACGAAAGCAATTTTCAAACGAGTCGAGCAACAGGGGGAATTTGCCGTACATGGCAAGTTCGCCACCCGACCGGTTGAATTCAAATTTCATCAAATTTGCCACTAGTGGATACAAGTCTTTCCACCCGGCCTGAGTGACTTGCTCAATCAACGAGCATAAACGGCTTGCTCTCAACTCGTGAGTTTCCCAAGCATCCGTCAGTTTGGATTCATTTCGTTCCATCTTTTCCACAAGATCGGCCGAGACCTCTTTCCCCTTATTGTCGAGGCCAATAATCTTTTTGCGCAATTGTTCCACCTTCTTTTCATAGTGCAGACGATTCTGCTGGAACTTTTTCACTTCCTTGAGTTCAAAGTCGACCTTTTTCGTGACGGCGTCTTCCCATTTTAGTGCATAGTCCAAAACTCGATCTTTGAATTCGTTTGCTCGAATGGCCTGTTGACTTTCGGCAAGATTTTTCAGTTTGATCAACGGGGATTTCCCTACTACAGCATGCTGCTGCTGGTGCTGAAAGGACCCTGATTGATCTTTTGCTGATGGCTCTTGAAATAATGTCGAGCATTCTTGCAAGCAGTGAGAACGAGCTTGTTCCATTTGCTTCATTGATTCATGATATTTCTTGACCGACTTGGTAAGACTGCGTAACTTCCGTCGAAAGTCTTGGTATTCTCTCGCCAAATTGACCAACTCGGGACTTCGTTTCTTGTCTTCAAAGACCTCTTCCATTCGGACCTCAAAGTAATCCATACTTTCCGAAGCTTGACTATATGGAGCCGGATATGTTGGAAAGGAAAAGGAGGCTGGTGTTCTTGAGGAAGTCGAGCTACGTTTCATTGGATCTGGTGCCTTTTCAGAAACAGTTGCAACTTTGACAGCTTGAGCTCTTCGCCTAGTCGCGGCTGCAGCACTGTCGAACAGGTCTTTATGGTAAAGTTCTTGTGTACGGCCTTTTGAGAATGCTGTAGGCGTCGCTTTGACAACTGGCGTCACAGTACTTGGTTTTGGCTCGGGGGGTCCGTTCTCCACGACGATATCATCTTCTGGCTCAAACGAGGGTCTTCTTAGAGTCGTTTCGTGCAACAAAGTCGCCTCTCTAGGCGCCAATATCTCTTCCCTCTGAGCCATGATCTCATCCTTGGGCGCAATTATCTCGTCTTCGGTCCAGACTCCCTCGTCTTCTGGTCCTACCGGCTCTTCACCGGCGTGCACTTCTTCGTTCTCCATTTGTGTTAGTTGTTTCTTTTCCTTGAGGGCCAGCTCATCTGAAGGAGCTGTATCTTCACTCTCTAGCTCTGCCAACCTGGCTGCTGCAACTGCATCTTCTTCTTCGTCGTTCACTGGTCTTCCCGGTTGGTCGTGTACGATTTCATTATGCTTTGATTCTTTTGCTGGATCACTGAATGGGGAATGCGGAAAAAGATAATCCTTTTCCTCAGGCTTTTCCCAGGATTGACCTCCGTCTATGTCTTCCAGCTTATCGCTTCCATCGAGAGAGAATTTTTCAAGGAGACTAAATGCTGTGTCGAGCGTACCAACTTGCATTTCCTTTTCGTCCACGGCCTTTGGCTGGCCCCTCACGTTGTTCTCATTCCGAAGTAGTACCTCGTCTTCTTTCTTTTCTTCCTCGAAATCACCATAACGACTTCGTTTCTTCAACACGGTAGTTCGAAAAATCTCTGCTCTGTTAGGATCCCCACGGAAAATAAGGCCGGCCTGATATAATTTGCTATGCATTTCATCGACTCTGTTTTGTTCCATGGTGTCTCGCTGCACAGTCTTGAGAGCGCGAAACTGTGGTCCAATGAATGACGAAGATTGTGTACTCATCGTAGGCTCCTCCTCCTCGTCCGATCGATTGGACAACTTGGAAAAGACAATCGTTTCTTCTGGATGGCAGCGGCTACTAGTAGCAGGATTTGGTGCTTCATTTTCCCGTTTCGAAGAATCGGTACTAGTAGTAGTGCTAGCTCCTGTCGACATAGAATCTTCACCTTCGCTTATGACATCTTCCCGTTCTTGTTGTCGTGCTTGCTGAATGCGTTGTTTCCGCAGCCTCCTTGTCTCCTTCTTGTTGTTGGAGTTCGCCAATTGCTGCTGTTCCATTTTGAATTTATGAATGTCTTCCTTCGTGTACCAGGTTTGAGATATTTCATCGTCCGTCATATCATCGACATGAATGTGATCGTGAGTTTCAGCCAGCCTCAGCAGCTCGGAGTGATGGCGTGATTTTGATGGTGCCGCACCGCAGCCGATTTGGAAAATTCGAGCGGAGTTTCCATCAAAGCTCACTTCCACTTCCTCTGAGGCGGTATTATTGGCATTGCATTCCATCATTCGTCTGAAAAAGGAAGCAACAGGAGCTGGATTGGTGATAGTAGTAGTAGAAGGGATATTGTTTTCTTTGTTTGGCATGGCTTTTCTGGGGCTAAGTATGAGAGAAGTGATGTTGAAACGACCCGATTGGCAACTCCAACCATGTGTTGGCATTGCTTGAAAAAAGTGGCGATGCAGGACTCATCTCAACGCATGAACCTTTAATTATTATTGGCGATTTCTTGGGCTATTGGGTCTCGCTCATCGCCTTTTTCTTAAATCAAAGCGGGATTAACACGCATTCCCGAGTGACTACCCTATGTTCCGAATTGGAGGATTCTCGCGGTTTTCGTTGATCACGGGATACATGTGCTCTTTTCGAATAATGCACAAAACGGATGGAAAGAACAATGCACATTGCAGTCTCTCCGACTCTTTACCATCAGGCCTTAGAGCGAAAATAGGAAGGAGTCGAGTCCAACGTGGTGGGAGAGAGACATGTGTTTCCAACATGCATTCCGATCATGGAAAATGATAAGACAATACAAGTATAGTTGAGCATTGAAGAGAAGAAAAGTTAAGAAAACCAAGAAACGACGACTATGATGAAAGGAAGGAAAACATCACTTTTGGTTCTGGACGAAGAAGACGAAGAAGAGGATGATATTTTCGACCAAGAACATGCCTTGCCGTCCTCGAACAATAGCCACAGACCACAAACGGGCGGCACGACGAATCGACTGTGGTTCTTGGAACGCATTCTATCGAGTCGTATGGTCACCTTTTTCACCTGTCAGGACATTCAACAGGGTTATTTTCAAGATGCCATTCAAGCTGGTGCCCCCAAAGCGGTGGTACAGACGATGAAACAATTCCCACACAGTGCTCGAATTCAGCGAATGGGCATTGCCGCGTTGAAGGATATGGCCACGGATTCCTGGGCGGCCAAGGATAAAATCATTCAAGCCATGGGCGTCGATGCTATCCTCAAGGCCATGAGGTTACATCCCAAAGATTGTGGCGTTCATCAAGTTGCCTGCAGTTGTTTGTACACGCTAACCGCTGGAGATGCTCCTAAACTACTCATGGAGAAGGGTGCCGTGGCGGCAATTCTACAAACAATGATACATCATGGTGACGACGAGGATGTCCTACCGGATGCCTGCAATTGTTTGCTCGCGTTGACGGAAAACAATCCTGCCGCGTTGGACATGGTACGAAATCGTCTGGGAGGTGTAGAATTGGCCAAGATTGAACATACCTACCGAGGAAAGAATGGTGAAATCTCAAAAAAGGCCGGTGAAATACTCAAGCGCATGTACCTTTAGTCTCAATGCATACACACGCATAGAAAAAATTGCTTTCTCTACGATTGAGAATGAATAATAGTTTTCTAGATGAACATAGATGTTAACAGTCCACCTACCATTGTAGGATAGTCTAACAACAATTATCACTAGAGTGTCTTGTTTCCTTTTTTATTGCAAGCAGTGAACTTGAGGATGGTCACGGACACCCAGAGGCAAACCAGCTAGCTTGATGAGTTTATAAAAAGAAGCGAGTACTAGTCAGCTACAATCCCCAATAGCAGGTCGACCCCCCCCCCCC
>JAAMXS010004857.1:6328-31533 GCA_019693525.1 Cylindrotheca fusiformis | reverse complement strand
TTGGTCTAGAGGATAGGTTGGAGTCGATCCGATGTGCTTTAGAATCCTGTTTTGAAAACAAAAGCCAGTGTAGTATACTCCCACGGGGGCAATGTTTACTAGAAGCAGTCGATCAGATTGAGAGTTTTAGAATCTTATTGCATTACAAGTGATTCGAGTATTATACTCGTCCAGTAACCCACAAATGCCGCCCAACTTGGTGGAAGATTCCAGTCGATCAGACGGATTTAGAGTGAATCGACTGAATCTAGGAAGGAATCGGAAGAAGAGTTTTCATGTGGCATTGCGGTGTGTGGCGTGTATATATAACCACCAATGACCGATGACGTCACAGCAGAACACCTGCAGCCAATCATGACGCACGATTAGAAAAAAGATTCCTGCATCTCTTGGTCACCGTTGAATTTCGAATCCCATACGAGGTCGTAAGAATCGAATCTGCCAGATGTCAATATTCGCTGAATGATACGAAGATTCGATTCGCCCAATAAAAAGCTCGTAAGACGGTTGGTGACAACAACAAAACTTCAATCGTCTTTTCATCTCAATGCCGAAAAAGGTTTGTTGGCAGCCACATTTTCTTTGATGGTTTTCTGTCATAAAAGATAATCTCTTCCACTCTTGTTACCCACAGAGAAGAACGATTCTTGTTCTGTTGATGACTAAAAGCGGTCCAGGGGGGTATTGAGCAAGGGCTGCTCACTCACTCTTTTCATAAAACTCTTTCATTCTTTCGTTCAGTCACATCACCAAACACACATCAACATTATGTTGTTGGCAAAAGAACCTCTTCGGTTTGTCTTTTCCGGCTATTCCGTTTGGTTGGAATTGGAACAGTACCAGGACGACTTGGACCGTGTCTGTGCCGAATCGAAGGAACGATTGGGATTGCCCCATGGCGTTCCGGAACCACATGTGACCGCCATTTATGGGATGACCCATTTGTCCGAGCAGGAAGCCCGCAAGAAACTCCAGCAAGTCGCGGAAGACGTGCAAGACTGGCCCATCTTGGAACACAAGGGATTTGTCAACGATATTGAATTGGAGGGTGTGAACGGAGGGGCAATGGATATGGCTTGGATGGAAGGGACGTTTGCAACCAATGAGAAACATGAATTTTATCTCGATTTGTTGTACAATGCCTTTTTCGACTTGGATTTGGACAACCCGGTGGAGGATACGAAACAGAAACGCGCACCATGGGCGCCGCATGTTTCGTTTGCCTATGACAATGAATTCAATCCAATTCCTGACGAGGTCTTGTATCAGCTCATTGAGGAGTATCCTACCCTGAAAAACAATCGAAATGTCAAGGGGATCAGTCTTTGGTCCACCGAAGGAACCATTGATCAGTGGAAGTGCATCGATCGGGTTTGCTTTAACAAGGATTATGCCAATGCTGCTCTTGATGCACTACCACCTCAGTAAGAATTGTAATCTATTAGCCTTGTGAAATAGTATTCCATGAAATCATATTAGGAGGATGGCTACATAGCTTCTACTCTTTGGATGAGCCATATTGGAGCAACTACTGTAGTTGGGAGATGGATGCAAATCATTCACATATTTCCTTCTGCTGAGAGCGGTTGCGGAGAACAAAACTGATGTTGTGAAATATTCTTCCATGAAATGATAGGAGGGCTGGCTACAACATAGCTTCTCCTTCATCAATGTCATAAACTTTACATTTTGCCCTGGGCTGAACGATATTGGAGCAATAAGTTGGGAGAGGGATGCAGATCATTCACAAACTTCCTTTAGAAAACAAGAACGCATTTGAAAAGAACAAAACGAATGTAGTGAAGTATTATTCCATGAAGTCATAGGCTTCAAACAGAACTTCTACTCCATCAATGTCATAAACAGCAAATTTGCCCTCGGCTGAAGCGACTAGTTGGGAGAGGGATGCCAATCAGTCACAAGCTTCCCAAGAGAAAACTAGAGCGTTTGAAAAGAACAAAAAGGACTTTGTTAAGCAGCTCACCTTTACGGATGGGGAGTCAAGGATAAGTACTTGAGGGGCTTGGCATCTCCCCATCTTAGGGACTCGGGGTTTCTATGGATCGCATTGCTTTGGGAGAGCGCCACGAATGAACGCCACGCACCACATATCAAGAATCAACTAATTGGTGATGGAGGGTACTTCTCATCCCTAACAGTTCGTACATGCCGTACAGAAATTGCGAACGGTGGCATCACTAGCGGGGTAATTGAAATGCCTTTCCTTCTCGTTTCCCATAAACAACTAAGAACCCAATAAATGCCTCAATACCTGGGTCACGGGACCATGTATAAGCTCGAAACCCCCGAAGCGCGTGGAAGGGGAGCCAAAGGTAGAAGCGGGAACAAAAGGAACGCATTCGTCAGTATGGGAGTGAACGAATACCTAAAGGGCAAGTTAAAAAGAAAGAAAAATAATACCTCACAAACGCTGTGATGACTGGTTTTTTGAAATCAGAAGGCGCCATTCTCAAATCACACACAGTCGTTTTCATGTCCCTACTAACATCCCCACTGCCCAGCACAACACATTTGGGATATCCCATGATTCCGTCCAAGCCGTGTTTACGCCAGGGTTCTTCCAGTAGCAGCAGCCACAAAAAATCGAATGTATCCAAGAAGAAACAGAATGCTGCATCCGTGGCTTTTGGAGACATTGAAGTGGCCGAGTATCCCATGCAACTCGGTGACCACCCCGTCGCTGAGGGAGTCCCCGTCTCCATTGGTTGGACGTGCGAACGTAAACAGGTCTTCGATTTGGACGAATACGAATCGTATTCGCAGTGGAATGGAAGGCGAACAAGGTTCCAGTTGGTGATACCCCCCAAAAGCAGGAGGGAAATCGTTACCCAGCAAGGCAGTACAGCCAACGAAGTGAGGATGGCCATGATGGATGCCAAGAAAATCAAACGATCCCGAAACCGATCGATCAAGAATCAGAGATGGGATCGTTTGCATCTCATTGTCGAGAAGGGTCACCGCAAGCTGAAGAAGGTCACGAGTCTCACCAGGCTCAATCCGAGATCCTCCTCTTCCGTTAGGGCAAAGGAGGCTGGGACACCATCCTTCAGCAAGTCTCTTAGCTCAGAATCGCTTTGTTCAAGCGAGGGGGATGATAATTATTGCTATGATCCGTCCGATGTTGAACTGAGGCAGAGCAGACTAGCGATGCACTTGCTACGTCACCCGGAAGAATTGGAAGACACGGTGGAGGAAGAGGAGGAAGATGCCTTTCTCCACAGCTGTTCTGATGACGAAGGAGAGCTTTACTACGAGATGGTGCGATAGCTTCTTCAAGCGTGATCATTAGAAGATAGAAAAAAAATAAGTCTAATACAACATATATATACTATACCAGCACTGCTATGATTCGCACCCATGCCTATACCGAGAGTAGCTTCGAACCCCTGGTTAACATTAGGAAAAAGCTGATTGAAGCTGAACAAACGCAACTCTTGACATTTTGAAGAACAAAGTGTTGTTACGACAGCGTATTCGCAGCCACAGAGGAAGACCCTCTGTATTGGGGAACAATGTAGAACAAATTCATAGAAGTCCACTGAATGCGATGTAAGTGCCACAGACAGACATGTTGCAGCCTACTATACTACATTGGATACAATTTCTGTGGACCACGAGATATGCCCCTAATTTGTTTCCTGCAAGAATTAAACATTGGGAGTTCAGCGTATACAGTACCAGTACCAGCTATCTTTAAGAAAGATGTAATGATGGTGTGGAATAAAAGTGATTTTGCAACTAAAACATACCGAACAAGATTCGAACCTTGAGAGCCCATCGGCGTAAATTTCCAGCGACCTCCCCTACAGATGACAGTTACTAATCGGAAACGCAATTTTGACCACCCATGTCGCGGCACGCAGCGCAGCATTCACAGGCAGTCTTGGCTGGGAATGGCTCCTTCACAGCCGCTGTCCCTTAGAATCCGCGCGAATTTCGATTTTTGCAAAGATCATCCATCAGTCCTCCTGTCAACGACGTACCATGAAAGTACGCGTTTTGTGATCAACTCTATTTAATCCACTTCCATGGGAACAGTACCGATCAAAAAGGTGTTGAAAGAAAGGTCAACACTCCCGTGTTGCCGCAGATTTCCAAGTTCACTTGGAATGGCAAGCGAAAAGTTGTTTTCGGAAAGGTCAAGGTTAGGTCGTTGCCCAAGATTTCCGATTTAACTTGGAATGTTGCCAGCCAACTGACTTCTGAGGATATCTAGGTCCTCCAAACGGTTGAGGTTTCCAATCTCGGTAGGTAGAGTCGCCCGGATATTCTTCAGTCATAGCTGCATGCTTGTGGCCGACGTCTGGAGGGAACTTCGGTTGAAATGGAGGGCAGAAATCAAAACGTGTCGATCCTCCCTTCAAGTCGGTGTGCCGTCCCCTTGCGCTGCACGCTATACAACGATTCTTCCTGATGAGATTGGAAGGACCTTGCAGCACTGTTGGGCTGAGAGTTCTGTCAGAGCACTCACATCGTCCCAGTATCCGTGGGGGCTCCGCCAATGGAATAAAACTATTCTCTCTGGTGGGAACGGCAATAACTACTTCTCGTGATTCCGAGACCTCCTACAACCCGTGTTGATCAGTTTGTTCCATTGCTTCCCTGTAAATAGGACGTCACGGAAGAATTTGTTCTTGTCCTCAGATTGTGATGACTGGAACAAAGATATGAACAGAATTTTCAAACACCACATACGTAGATAAAAGTACTAATCTTGCAGACAGAAGCAAGATACTAACAATTCTTTCATTTCTTCTCTACGGCTGTTCAATGGTTTCTACATCTCTCTAACCACGTATAACTTTTATTTAATCACGCCTTATATATTAGTAACTTCAAAAATCAATAGAGGCAGAAGCACGTGTAGCGAAATTCTGGCGGATCGAAACTCGTTCAATAAGTAAGTTCTCAATTGAATTATTCGATTTTCGGTTTTTGAACTTCGACTTGACCGCGCCCAACTTCCAATAAGTAAAACGACACCGTCGATTGCTACTTTGGCCATCAGACGACGAAGATTTTTGGAGTTCCATCATCACACAAGACAGTTATAGCATCTTCTGTTGACCCCCCCAATGCATGTGCTGTTTCTTCTACGAAGCCTGTTCATGTCGCTCCTGTAAACGTTGTTGTTCTCATCTTCATTCGATTACTAGACCTCTTCCCGGAAAGAATACTGGAAGGCTATGGTCATCGTCCTTGGCAGTCGTCAACCGAAGCATACAGCAGCTGGGAAAGATCGGGAAAGCGTACCCGTCCCTCAGGGCCATAATCTGTTTTGGAAGCGAAACGCACCTTTTCTGCTTCTGACTCTTTTCGGAATCGTCACATTGGAATGGATGGCCCCACCCACGTCTTGCGATGTGTCTCAAAGCAAGTTGTACTCTGTGTCAACGAAGAATCAAAACAACCGGGCCGTTGTTATCGTGGGAGCAGGAATGGCAGGATTGGCGGCAGCAAAGGAGCTTGCAAAGCACGGGGTCGACTATCTGATGCTAGAAGCCTCCGATAGAATTGGTGGTCGCATTGAACAATCCGACAACTTTACAGACTTTCCCATAGATCTTGGAACCAGTCTGATGAACGATCCAAACTTGCTTCAAAAAATTGCCGAGAGCGATGATATCCCGGACATGAAGGTTAAATCCGTAGGCAAAGGGTCTGGCCAGTACATACCAACCAGAACGTGGTACGAATTTTTGAATGCCTATATACTGCCGAACCAAAAGCAGATTGACTACAACTGCAAGGTAGATCGAATTGATCACGGCGGGCCGAGGACAGCACCAATAGAACTTCATTGTGGGAGACGCACATATCTAGCTGATACTGTCATTGTGACGGTCCCACTTCCTTTATTGCAGAGTAGCGAAATCACATATTCTCCACCTCTGCCAGGTCTACCAGATGTTAATGCTGGTGAAGTGTGGCCTGGGATCAAAGTCATTTTTGAATTCAAAGATTCTTTTTACCCTGAATACTTCAGTATTGACGATCCGGCCAAGAGCGATCCTGGCAAGGTGGAGTTCTGGAATTGTGCCAGGCTGTATTTGCACTCCACCCAGCATGTATTGGCAGGACACTATGTTGGCCAACCTGCATTGAAGTACGTCAACTTGGACGATGAAACTATTGCTAAATCAGTTTTGACTCGATTGGATCAGAAGTTTGGAAATGGAGTAGCTACCAAGAAGCATATCAGACACATGATTGTTAACTGGTCCAGACGGCCCTTGGCCAGAGGGGCATTCTCTTATCATGGCACGGAGAAATGGACAAGCAACCAAAAAATGACTGAACGGTTGTATCTTGCTGGCGAAGCGTTCCCCACAAACGAATCACAAGAAGCTGGATCGATTCAGACTGCAGCTTTGTCAGGAAGACATGCTGCTAAGGAACTGATTATGTACTTGAATTCAACGCTCGGGGAAGAGTGACAGTCCACTCATCCACCTTTCCTTGTTCCACTTTTGTGGTCAGCTGTCGGTAGTGTTTATGTGTTCTGATATTGAGAGGCGTTGATATTGCATCTTACTGTAATGAACGGTTGTCTCGCCTTTGGCTCTATAAATGAAAAATGCAGATGAACGGCAAAGAAGTAGAATTATGGGGTAGTATTTTTGAGAATGAGATTGGTATACACAAGGCTGCGACTTTTTTCTACTGATATCCCTTTTGGCGATGGCCGGCATGATTTTTCAACCAGCAATAATCATCTAAGGAAAGACTACGTTCTGGTTGGGTGGCGGACTATAGTATTACTCGCTGTCCCAAGGATGTTGTCACCTCTCGTCACTCGACACAGACGAATGAAACAAAAAAGCGTGCCATTAGGTTTTGTATCAAAATGCACATTGGGTCATACTGTACGCCATACTGATGGGCGGTAAAACTGGACGCCATCATCATGTATGCTGGATTTCTGTAGGTCCGTCACAGCACTTGGTGCGCCAAACAATAACGACTATTAACATTTACGATCATTGCTGATACGCTCTCGTCTCAAGTCAACGTCAAAAATCAAGCCAACAATGGACTATGCGTGCTGATCTCTATTATTATTATTATACTGAGCTCGCAATTTCACTGCAAATCGTGTCGTCCAACAAGCTGGAGAGCTTTTTACCTGCGATTATTCACTTTTGTTGCTTCCTTTGTTTCTTAGAAACCGACCATGTATCCAATCCAGGTAGTTGCGACAAAAGCAATCACGGAGGAAGCGATGGAGGTCGTGCCTGAGTCGTCTGGAGGCGGCGCTGACGTGGGAGACTCGAATGTTTCTGGTGGACAATTCGTAGGTTGATTTGTTGGATTGCAGATTTCCTCGGAACAGGAGCAGGGAGAATCTCCGGCACACGGCCCGTGTAGCTTTTCATTGTCTGCAAAATAGCCGGGCAGACAACAAGGCGGTTCAAGCACGCCATCTGTTAGCACAAGACTCTCTGTTGATATATCCCAATCAGGGTCACAGAGATCACGCATGTTCAATTTGAACTGCCACAAAGTTCCCGGCTTGTCGAAAAACCTTGAAATCTCAGTACTTTCGGTTCGTTGGGATATCTCTCGTGCGGTTGTTGACAATCCACCCGAAAAAGTTGCCGAAACGGAAACGGAAAGGCTGCCACCGAAAGGAAAGCCACCGCTTACAGTTCTTTCCACAGTGGTCGACCATTCGCTTGTCCTGGTTGATTCAAATTCCTGACTGCGGCTAATTTCGACAGATCGAGTCACTGTTGTTTCGCCATTGGTGAAGCCGGACTCTGCCCAGTACCCGCTGTTCACAGAGCGAGCAGCACAGGGTACGGCAGCTTCCTGAGATGGTAAACCATTCTGGGCTTTCCGCACGACCCACGTGTAGCCGTCTTTTGCATAGTCAGTATTGTAGTTCCAAGAACCGATGTTTGCGTTGTTGGTAAACCTGGCACCGCTAAGCCAACGATTCACGCGAAACTTTGACTGGATATAAATAGGGTCCCTGTCGTTGATGCAAAGTCCAAATGCGGGATCGGTGGTACTACTGTCAAACAACCCGACACCAGGATTCGAACGAATAATCCACTCGAATCTGGCGGCTTCTAGGGGTCCAGAAGAGGATCCTGAGGACCCCAAAACACCACCCACAGAAGCAACATCCACGTCACCCTCATCCACGTCACCATCTCCGTTATAACGGTCCCAGTCTGTTCCCGCAACTGTCACTAGTGATTGGTTGGTCTGACCAAACGCATGTATGTACACGGTGTCTCCGTATTTAACACACTCTCCAGCTTTTGGATCGATGCGATCAGGGGCTCCATCTCCAGCTGTAGAAAAGAACTTCCACTTGAATGCATCTTGTGCATTGGCTTGGTTATCAGCACGAATATCTCTGGATTTGGCATTTGGACGCTCCACTTTCAACCAACGGCTAAGATCAATGTCCACTTTAAGGTAGGAAAAATCCGTGCCGTAGAGCAATGCTCCATCTACTAAGTCTTGTCCAAAGCTGATGGAAGGAAACAGAAAGAAAAGAAGCGCAAGAACCAGCTGGATACCATATTGTATGCCATAATACATGTCTGTTAGTACCGTACAGAAACAAGACAACGAACACCACCACAGTCAATTGGTGTGCTGGTTCTCCAGTGTGATGGATTCATGTAAATTGTACGCTAGCTACACTGCCTGGAAGGCAAATGCACTTACGTTGCGCTGATTGACCATCTCGTCGACTTTGATTTGCGTTGCGGCCTTTGACTTTTTCTTTCCAGAAATGGTTCAGATCCACTGTCTCTTGCGTTTTGTGCTGATGTTGCTTTTTCTAAAGCAAAAGACGAGACGTGATCAAAAAGTTCCGGCGAACATTCGGGTCCAGACCCACCGGTGGGTCTGGACCCCTCACAAGATTCAATCATTAGAGAGGTCTATTGCTACGATATATGCAGATTGACTACAACTGCAAGGTAGATCGAACTGATCACGGCGGGCCAAGGAAAATACCAATAGAACTTCATTGTGGGAGACACGCATATCTAGCTGATACTGTCATTGTGACGGTCCCACTTCTTTTATTGCAGAGTGGCGAAATCACATTTTCTCCACCTCTACCAGGTCTACCAGATGTTAGTGCTGGTGAAATGTGGCCTGGGATCAAATACCCTGATTACTTCAGTATGAAAGAGACAGACAAGAGCGATCCTGGCAAGGTGGAGTTCTGGAATTGTGCCAGGCTGTATTTGCACTCCACCCAGTACGTATTGGCAGGACATTATGTTGGCCAACCTGCATTGAAGTACGTCAACTTGGACGACGAAACTATCGCTAAATCAGTTTTGACCCGATTGGATCAAAGGTTTGGAAATGGAGTAGCTACCAAGAGGTATATCCGACATATTATTGTGAACTGGTCCAACCGGCCTTTGGCCAAAGGGGCGTTCTCTTATCATGGCACGAAGAAATGGACAAGCAACCAAAAAATGACTGAACGACTGTATCTTGCTAGCGAAGCGTTCCCCACAAGCGAATCGCAAGAAGCTGGACTGATTCAGACTGGCGCTTTCTCAGGAAGACATGCTGCTAAGGAACTGATTATGTACTTGAATTCAACGCTCGGGGAAGAGTGACATTCGACTCATCCACCTTTCCTTGTTCCACGTTTGTGGTCAGCTGTCGGTAGTGTTTTGTGTTCTGATTTATCATACTTTAAATGAACTGTTGTCTCGCCTTTGGCTCTATAACTGGGAAATGCAGATGAAAGGCAAATTAAAAAATAGGATTATGGGGTAGACCGTCGTTTGATTTCTTTTTCCATGTCTGCTGTTCTCTTCCTCCAAAAGTCAAAGAGTTCTTTCTTTGGTCCTCCTACATCTACAATTGTTTTCTTTGTTTTTTTCCCTGACTCTTGTTCCGTTGTTCCTTCGGAAACTATTGCCAACGGCTGAATCGGTAATCCTGCAGTACTTATCCCCCGGCTTGTCAAGCGCCTGCCCACTCTTGACTTGGGAGATCGTTTCGGTGAATTTTTTGTCATGATACTGCTACGAAAGTCGCCTTCTTTGAATTTGATGCAATAGCCATCCTCGCCCACTTTCCAATTGGGATCATCTTCGTGATCGGAAAGTTCATTTTCCATCATTTCTTTCGTCCAAGCTTCCAATGTAATATCACTCATCCTTGAGGAGGAGCGACCCGAGTGGCCTCCGCCAGAACTCCTGTGGAAACTTAATGTAAATCCGTCGCCTTCTTCTTCTTCATCGTGTTCATCATCGATTTCGTCGTCTTCAGTCTCGCTCTCCTCACTCTCTGCCGCGGCACCTTGCGGTGTGAAAGGTGCCAGGGAACTACCTTGATCGTCATCTGTATCTTCTCCAGTTCCACAGCTATCCATCACGGTGACTTCCTCAACTTCATCGTCTGTTTCTTCAACTTCATCGTCTGTTTCTTCTGCTTCATCATCTGCTTCTTCCACTTCATCATCTGTTTCTTCCAGACTGCTGTCTTCCTCAGCAGTATCTTCACCTTCATCATCATCATCAACATCATCTATTGAGCCGTCGGCTGACGGAAAATCATAATCACCCGACAAGGGGATTTCATATTCGCCATAGCTTTCTTCCGCGACCGTGTATTCATCATAGAGACTCAGCCTGCGGCTACTTGGTTGATGATGATGATGGTCGGGCATGGTGGAAACTACCGTTTCTTCATCATACAGACTCATTCTGCTAAAATTATTGTGCATCCCAGATTTCAAAAGCCCCCTACTCGATAATGGCATTTCTTCATCCGCCACTGTCACTTCATCGTACCCATCTTCAGAGTTTCCATCATCATCATCGTCGTTGTGGACAACATCTTCGATATCATCATCATAATCATCATCATTATCACTATTTATGTCTTTTGAAAATGATTGCGACTTGGTTGCACGCATGGAAAGCCCCAACTCGTCTTCAGGAAGCTTGCCAGAGTAGTTTAAATCCATCCGTGCCAAGTTGGCTGCCAACAAGGAGGAATCATTGGGATCTGCCAAGGCAATTTCAGATCCCTTGGAACCTTCTTCATCATAATTGGTTTTTAAATTTCTTGACGACGTGGCTTCTAAATACCTTTCCATGTGTTTCATACTCTCTCTCTCTCTTTGGTTGAAGGGGGCGATTGTTGATAATGCAGTAGTAGGAGAGAAGCGGCTTTTTGCTCTTTCGTTCAACTTGATGATTCGAACACTATAGTCTTCTTGCTGATGCTGAGAAACAAAAAACGTGGCCCTTCCGAGATAGTATTTTGGCAAAAAGAAAGGAGTTGTTTTGATTATTGCTTCACGACAATGACTCTTGAAGATGGAGTTTCGGAGATTCACTGGGGGAGAGAGCAGAGCATCAACACCCAGCTATTAACCTACTGCAGCAAGGCCTGGCATAAATCACCCGGCTCTTCACGTCACGTAGTCTGCACATACGGCATCGGGGAACTAGGATTGAATGGGGACAATATAATCAGCTACAGTTACGCAGTATACAGCTTGAGGTAAATACAGTTTACGCGTACAGTACATCCAATACGCATTTGTACGTTGAACACATGCATATTTCATGTGGTGACGTAAGCACCTTGCTATGTCCAATCCTGCCCAAACGGATGGACATAGGAGTAAATTCTCCGTTGAGAAAAGCTGGCGATACTCAACGGTCGTATGTATCGAAGAAACGGAATCATCCAGATTCTTTCAACGAGAACCATCCCACCATCACCACAAGGAAACCTTCTTTTTCTTGTCCCACTTTTGCATCCTATCGATACATTAGTAGCATTATGACAATACATACCGACAATGTCCAGATAAAGAAGGATCCTCAGCATGATGATGTTGAGGTTAAAAAGAACACGTCCATTGCACCAACAATCAAGAAAAAGGATGAAGAAAACCAGCAGACAGCAGAAACCAAAAATGTGTGCAAAAATGTGAATGTCAAGGTTATCCGGCAGCATTATGAGCCGGAATATCTACTGGTAGCAGAATCACGAGAAGAAGATGAATATCCTCTAGAATACCAACAAGGACGCGATGATGTGGAAGTTGGTTCTGCCACCGACGACGATGATGATGTTGATGATATTTTGCGCAACCTGACAATGGAACAATTGGAATTGGTCGAAAATGAACGATTGTTGTTGGCCAAAACGTGTGAGGCACAGGAGATTATCATTTCCAACTTACAGGACGAACAATCGAAGGATCGTACTGCTTTGTTGCAAGCCGAGGGACAGATTCAAGAGCTACAGAATCAGTTGGAGCAACAGATTCAGCAACGAACCATGTTGGAAAAAGAAATTGCCTCGTTGCGAGAAGACAAGGCGAAATATCAAATCAAATTGGTCGAAGTTCGAAAGAAACGATTGTTGGCTCGACCATGGGAACGAGATCGTTCCTTGTACCAACGCAAGGAGGATGGTGCTGATCATTGCTCCGAGGATGGTTGTGCTAGTACTGCTACTATCTTTATATCTGAGGAAGGTATGCAGCATGATTACATTTCCATCGAATCCTCTTCGTCATCGGCGTCTAGTAGTACACCGCGTCGTTGTTCGGTGGAAGGCAAGCATGTTTCGTTCCATGTCCCTTCCGCTGTTGTGGAAGAGGAAGAACAAGACAACAAGGAGGCAGCAACAACTACGACGACGAAGACGATAATGTCGCAACAACCATGCGATGATGAATCTTCTACAATGCCATTATTTGTCGACGACAGTTGTGATGAAGAGTCCTCGTTTTCTCTATCTCTCCAAGGATCGTTACATGACGATCATGATCTTATTGCGGCTTTGTATAAGGATGATGATGATGATGACACAAAGGAAGATGGCTTTTGGGCCTCCTCGTCCAACCTGACCGAATTAATTGAGAATGCCTCTGCTTCCTCCACAACATCGAGTAGTAGTAGTAGCTCGGATGAGGAAACGAGTACAGCTACTGCTAGTTACCTTGATGAGGAGATGAGGAGCACAACTAGTAGCTGCTCGGAAAAGGAAATGAACAACGATCCATTCAGCACAGAACGTGTGTGCCTCTAAAATAAGAACAATAACAATAACAACGAACGGATGGGACATTTGTTGCCGCGCCCCAATGTGACTTTTTTTGGACGGGGTTCTGTTGCTCTCGTCCTTCCTTTTATGGTTGTATGAAACACGTACTACTACAGCAAAAGTACACCTACACATACAAAGAGATCAACCAATAAAGATGAATATAATACCTACAAAGAGATCCGTATCTTTGTTTCTGCTAGTCCTGTCTTCTTCATTTTTTGCGGTTTTCTGTTGTCCTCCTTTGTGGTTGCGTCATAAAACAGGTACAAGGGAGTAGTTGTAATCAACAATAAAGCTGAATATGATACATCTCTTTGCCCATAAAGATGACTCTAACACGTACAAAGAGATCATCTCTAAGACATGATACTGACATGGATTGTTTCTTTTCTGAGATTTAAAAAGGGGGGAAGAATACTAGTATGTTGGAGATTCTGGGAAAGGGGAACTGCCAATCCAATTCCCGTCCTTTCCCTCACACGAAATTTTGAAACATGGACATCTATTCCCGTCTTCGCCCGATACTTTGAAACATGGACTTCTCGTTCCGTCTTGCCTTCGCCCGATATTGTGTGGCGCGGGTCGAAAGCGAAGATATGCTCAAGCTCTCTTTTTTATCTTTCTCTTCCCCTTCGACATGCCAACTAAAATGAGGCTGTCGTTACGATTCTTATAAAAACAGGACAACGAACGAATCGCATATCTTGAATCTCGAACACGATTTTTATAATGAAGTTTCATCTATCTGCACTGGCCGCTGTCTTGACCGTATCTGCTTCCTCGGCCTTTACACCAATCAAGCAACATCCGGCAACGTCCAGCATTACCTCTTCATCGTCGTCCAGCAGCAGTAGCAGCAGTACATTGTTGAATTACAGTGTGGGTATTGTTGGAGCTACAGGTGCTGTAGGAAAAGAAATTCGTCAATGTTTGGAAACCCGAAACAAATTGGCAGTCGATGAATTGCGTATCTTTGGTTCATCCAGGAGTGCAGGAACGACCATTTCATCCAAACAATACGGTGATGTCAAGGTCGAATTGTTCTCGGTCGATGCTGCTCGACAATGTGATGTCGTCTTTTTGGCTGTCGATGGAGACTTTTCTCTAGAACATGCGGAAAAGATTTGTGAAGGTGACGATGGTGCCGTTGTGATTGACAACTCTGTAAGTTTAGCAAAAGGCAGCACATCCAATTGATTTGTTTGTTTGTTTGCGTCTGTGACGAGAAATGCTCAAGGGTGAACCATGTCTTGTTTTTTGGGATTGAATCTTATTCTTACCATCTTGTTGTTTCTTCATTCTTTTTATAGTCTGCCTTTCGATACAATCCCAAAATTCCCTTGGTCGTTCCAGAAATTAATGGAAAGGAAACGAAGAAGAGTAAATTGATTGCCAATCCCAATTGTACTACAGCGATCGGATTAATGGCATTATGGCCGTTGATTGAAAAATTTGGTGTCAAACGTGTCATCATGTCCACCTATCAAGCATCGTCCGGTGCTGGACAACCTGGTATGGATGAATTGACATCTGGAACGAAAGATTATTTGGATGGAAAAGAAGTCAAGAATGATATCTTTGCATATCCATTACCATTCAATGTCATTCCACAAATTGATAAATTTCAAGACAATGGTTATACCAAGGAAGAAATGAAGGTAACATGGGAATGTCGCAAGATTTGTAATTTGGATGATGATTGTCCCATTAGTTGTACTGCGGTCCGTATCCCAACGATTCGTGCCCATTCGGAATCCATCGTATTGGAAACGATCCAACCTGCCGATGTCAAAGTCGCACGACAAGTATTGGAACAAGCCGCTGGTGTCAAGGTTGTAGATGATCCTGAAACACTATCCTATCCCATGCCATTGACAGCTACTGGTCAATATGATGTGGAAGTGGGACGTATCCGTAAATCGATTGCATTTGGTGATTATGGTTTAGAATTCTTTGTTTGTGGTGATCAACTATTACGTGGTGCGGCATTGAATGCTGTCTTGGTGGCTGAAGAAATGGATTCCAATGGCAGTCTATAAAAAAGAAACACAGGAAAGAAAGAAACACAAAAAGCCTAAAGCACACTCTAGCAGCAACATTACAACCACTATTGCAAACTATTACTAATGAACTAGAAAACTGAAACAAGTAATACTTTCTCCTACTATAATACCAAGTGATTATAGATTAGCTTTGTATTTTTTTTGTATCACATTCAACACACATATATCCATGTTACCCTCTAAGATAGAAGGTATGTTTTGTGTGTGATTTTTTCTTGTTTTACTTCAAAGCTTGTTCCTTCTTTTTGGCCACACGATCCAACCATGCATAATATTCACATTCTTCATAGGTATGACGTTCATGATTACATGCCGTCATTTGATACAATGATTCATGACGACATTTATTCAAATCAATCAACAAATGTCCACATTTATCACGATATGCCAATGGAATTTTGGCAGTTTTGAGGGCCTCCAAATCTTGATTGGATTTGGGTTCCGCTGCAGGATTCGTACGATGATGATCGTTGCTGTGTCCACCCATAATTCTCTTTCTCTCTTGTATTATGCTGGAGTTTGGAAGGAAACAGAAAAAAAAAGGAAGAACGAGAATGCTAAAAAGCGTCCACCACCCAGTCAAAGATTCAAAGAGTGCCCATTGTCGTTCGCACAACAGCAAAAGGAGGACAGCATAGGATTTGCTGCACACATATCCAAACAACGAGGGAACGGACGACGGCAGGTCAGACAACCAATTCTATTTTTGTACATACCAAAATGTACCTTCCCTATCGTGTGTAGCATGCCAGGTTGATGTCATATGCCTGGCTTTGCCAACACGTACGCAAAAAGAATGTCCGTCAGGTACACAGTTTTTGGTACATTGTTTCTGTAGAAAACGTTTCTTGCGTTGGCGGCTTAGGTCCCGCTTTGGCTGGCGGATCAGTGTTGGAGTGTTCTGTTGCCATTATTGAGAGCCCATCGAGACCCATCGTCTTTTTTCTCTCTTTTTCTCACAATAGCCATACATATAGTATTCTTATCCATCCATCCATCCATCCACTTCATAGCAGCACCGGTAAATACTTGTTGATTATGTTTCGTTTTCGAGTACGAATGATGGAAGATGAGGAAGGTGGTGGTGACCTTTTGAATCCAGGAGTTGGTGGAGTTGGCGGTGGTGGTGATGGAGACGCTGCCGCTGCGTTGAATGAAGGATTGTTCTTGGCCTGTCCTCAACGAACCACCTTTGAGTTACAAAGAGTTCCACCACGAGAACGAGAAAGTGCCTTGGATGATGTATGGGGAAGACGTACAGCACAAGAACAGCAAGAAGCACAGCAGAACCAGCCCCAACAACAACAACAACAACAGGAAGATAGTCAAATATTGGAACAAATGCAACGACATGTAACTCAACATCGGATCAAACCTGCCTTTTTCAAGGTCTTCTTTTTGAATCCCATGTATGCGTACAATATGGGATTGTTAAAGTTATTTTATCGACCGGAAGATCCCAAACGAGCCGCACAGGAATATTGTCAACATTGGGATTTGAAATTGAAATATTTTGGTTTGGAACAATTGCCCAAACCATTGTCTATGAAGGAATCCTTGTTACCTCAAGATAAGGCATGTTTGTATTCCGGTGCGATGCAACTCTTTCGAGATGATCATGGTCGTATCGTATTGTGTTTATTACCCAGTCTTCTTAGTAAGCAACAGGCCAATGGAAATTCGGAACATAGTGATGACTGTCCTCATTTGGTACGATATTGTTGATGTAAATGAAAGAGCAAGTCTATTATTTCGTATCTCATTTTTCTTTCTTTCTTTTCAATTTACAGGTCCGTGCCATGTGGTATATATTATTTCGTGCCATGCAAGAACGGAATGAACGTGGTATCGTCATTGTATTGATTGGACAAGATAGGGAAGAATTATTTTCCAAAACGATACTATCGTCCAATTCCGTCCTAAGTCAAGCATTGCCTATGGAAATATTGGCCGTTCATATGATTGATGGACATGATATACCACCCATAAAACAACAACAACAACAAAACAAATCAACATCTGGAAACAACAACAACAATGGTGCCAACGCGAATGCGAATGCTAATAATGATGATGATGGTAGTGTTGCTTCCAATAACAACAATGGTGTTGGTCCTGGTGCTGCTGGTGATATTGTTTCACCGAATGATGTTGTTTCTAGTGATCATCATATGGATCGTGTAGAAGAAGCTGTTGGACGATTGACAAGATTACGATTACGACAACACAATATGTATTTATTGTATCCTGCCATGTTGACAGCCGAAGGCGACAACAATAGTAAACCAAAACCAACACCATTGGAATTCTTACAGGAACGACTCCAAAAATTTGGAATTTCCTATTTGCCAATCAATCCGGATGGTAGTTTGGTCATGAACAATCCATTGGAACAATGCAATAGCACGAAGAAGACGACGACTACTACTACTACAAGTTCAACAAGTACCAAACGATCCTTCTTTTTTCAAAAACCAGAATGGACCTTGGCCAACAAGAATAATATTATTATACCGACACCTCAAGATGTATTATTGGGTCGGGGACGGCCCTTTCAAGAATTTCCTGGTAATATGGCATTGAATGATGCCCTCGATGCGAATCGAAAGGCCTATCAACAGGCAACAAGTCGTCGAGACAAGACAAATTTGAGTCAAAAAATTTTGACAGAAATTCAAAAAAAGGGTGGTCGATTCTTGATGCAACAACAACAAAGTAGTGGTGAACATTGGATTGTCGTTAAGGATCTCAAGGCACGAGAAAAGATTGCCCATGGATTTCGTATGCCACGGAAACAGGCAAGAGAAGAAATTCAACAACAACAACAACAGCAACTTGCTAACAAGACTACACGAGAAGTACAAGGAGCAATGAACAATGCAATGCAAGTCGAACCAGCAGCAGGAGCAGCAGGAATAGGAGGAGGAGGTGCAAATGATAGCAGCAATCGTAATAATCGTGTGATGGATGGTGGGGTACCGAATCGTGCAGAAGTATAAAAAAGGATGACTATAACAAAATCCAAGAATCCAAATTAGCTATTACCTTATATTGGCTGACAAAGCAGAGCATGTAAGATGAGAGAATTGCAGACACACAGTATATGAAGATTTCATATGATTATGATTATTATTGTTGTTGTTTTGTTGATTTAAAAACAATATACTAGGATTTGAAATCAATGTGATTTACAACTATATAGTTCCTGTTTTACAATAATGATGACTAGGTCTTAATTCCCATTCGGTAAGTTTCTTTAATTGTTTCGTTCTTTCAGCAAGTTCAGCACACTTCTTGTGTGTCTGCCGTTCTTGCATTATTCTCTATTGGATGATAGTTCCCCCACTTTCTTCCAATGCATGGAAATACAACCTGAAATCTGTTTGTCCCCGAGTTTTTCGGACTGTAGTAGGTCACGGACTCTTTTTATATATTATATTTACAATAAGTTCAAGCGGCAGCACTGGATGCTACGCTGTGATAGGTACTATTCAAATCATCATTGTTGTTGTTGTTGTTGTTGACAGTAGCTTCCGATGAGGATCGAATCGTATCATCCTCCTCATCGAATGCAGCAACTGCTACTAACAATCGTGCATCCAATGACATCATGCTGCTGCTGCTGGATAACTGTTTGGTCGTGGCCTTGATAAAGTCTTCTTCTGATGATGTATTGGATGGTTGACGTAAGGGTTTCATGGGTGGACAAATATCTGCAAAACATTCTTCCGATTCCCATCGTGTTGGTGTATTGAATACTACCGCCCGAACAACGGCAGCACCATCCGATTGACATCGTTTCCTTCGAGGAGACAAGGCTTCGCCTGCTGAGGTACTGCCATATTTGGTTCGGGTCACCAAACAACTTCCAAGTCGTGGCTGTTTGTTACGCCGTTGTTGTTGTTGTGGTTGTTGTTGCTGTTTGGGACTTTTACTAGTAGTACTAGTTGACATTGCAATAGCGGATAACCACAGTCGCAATGAGGATGATTCGCTGTCAAATGTGGACTCACTATTGATGCTTTCAACATCATCATCATCGCTGAATTCGATATACTCAAACTTTTCATGGATCGAATTGGGTAGGTTCAAGGTTTGTTGTGATGATCTCATGGTAGTAGTGGTAATGATGATGATTCTGTTGCTGTTGCTATTGTTGTTGTTGTAGCTTCAGTTGTTGGTTTCCTATAGGATAAGATAAGATGAGATGGTGTTCTTGTTTGTAAAATGGATGGTTTTGTGGTAGAGAAGCTTGGACACTTTTCGCCACTTTTTTCGCGTGTAATTTGAAAAGAAAAAAGAAGGTGTCTATGAAGTTTTTTTGATGATGATTATCTCTCTCGTTTGTGTCACGTCCCACTTCGTCACGTGACGTGACTCCGACTTTTATAATATTATATTATTATTGGATGGAGGAGAGATGAATGCACAGGGTCAAGTTCTATGGATTTCGAATTTATGGGACTGATGGGATTTTTTGGTTATCGATAAAGGAGGATGACGCACAGAGTTGAATTATGGATTTTGGAATTTATATATATGGTGACAGATGGATGTTTTCGATTCGTCCAACCATCGACTCCTACTACGAGTACAAGGAACCTTGTGGAACTATGTGGAAAATACTTTTCAGTCACCCAGTATCAGACGAAACGATTGGACCATTCACCAGTTTTGTAACCGGCTTCCTCAACACACACAGACACTCTCTTGGTGATGGGCATAAACATAGGACTGATACCCACCGGTGAACTAAGATTAAAACTGCCTTAAATGTCATAAATGTGTATTTACCGTGATTAATGACCATGACCCATGGAAAGGGGAGGAAAGTGACAACATCGAACATGTTCCTTGTACCATTGGGTGCGTAGAGAGGAAGGTAACAACATATATCGAAATCAATCGTATGTGATTTTATTAGGTGCTTTTTGGCTGGTTATGTTTGAGCTCGAAAAGACCTGCCTCTCGTGACGTTTTGAGTGGCACCTATCCATCCAAATTGTATAGCGTGTATATAAAAAGTTGGAAGAGGGATTGAAACAGCAGTACTCCGAGGGCGTGATCATACTTCAAGGAGCCTCCCAAACCAACCCCAAATCGTTCCAATCTCTCTCTCTCTCTCTGTTCTCTTGACCCCAGGTTGTCGCGTCTTTTTACACACATCTCAACACCACCACCACCGCCATCACTAGTAACATGACAATGATGGAACATGGCAGGGGGAGTCTTCCAGCAGCACGGAATACTACTACTACTACTAATAGTAGTAGTAAGCAACAACCTTCTGCCTTGTCGGTATTTATGAAAGAATTGAAGGCCTCCAAGACTGTGGTAGAGTTGGTCAATGATAATCCAAGAAGTCGGGGTGGTGGTCATTTGGTAATCAATACCAAATATGTTACGAAGGATGCGACCGAAAAGGCAATTCAACGATGGGAAGCAATGGACAAACAACGGGGGAGCGGGCTCCGATCGACATCATCCTTCAATGGTGGTAGTCGAAGCAGCAGTAGCAGGAAGATGTCTGCTACCTCTGTAAAGAATGCAGTTGGTAGTGCTTCTACTGCTACTGCGGCGGGCAATCAACCTTGGGCATCACCGTTGCGACGAAGCAATTCGTCGGAATATTTTCGGGCTCCCTGTAAACCAGTGAGACGAAAATCACCCAAAGATTTGAGAATTTCTCCTCATTGTGCAACAGAATCGGACGGTATGATGGATGGTGGTGCACCATTCAAACCACAACGACGGGTATCGTTAGATTTAGATGATGCCACCAGCTGCACCAGCAATATTCGTTCTATTTTTGCATCGACAACTGGAGATGATGATGATGATGATGACACATCGTCGTCGCCATTGAAGGATGATAATAATGATACCCAAGACCATCGACGAAACACCAACAGCAGCAGCAGCAGCAACAACAGCAGAGTTTCGTTGACAAGGACGACACCAAATCCAATTCCTTCACTATCATCACGGCTGGATGCATCCGCTGCACCGGCCTTTCCTAGACGGAAATTATCTGTTGACTTTTCATATGAAGAAACAGAAGCAATTTTTGAAGAGAAAGAAAGAACCAATCCATAGCAGTCGCACAGGAAGCGATCTATTGATTGATTGATGATCGATTGATTGATTGATAGGATGGGATACAACCTATCTATACACACACACAAGAGAGAGACAGATTCATAAATTGTTTGTTTATTATTAGAAAAGGAGTTGAATATGAGGACTTCTATCTCACTTTTTGTATGGAATCGACAGAAGCGGTATTCCGTTTCGCACCCAAGCGGTACTACGTTCCGCACCTATTCTTCTCCTTCTCTTCTCAAAGGCATCGCATTTGCTTGTGATGGGCTCTTGTCGGAATATTGGGAAAGGGTTACCGCGTCTCAGATTCGTCCTTGAGTTCGTTTGGCGAGTACGACGACCATTCTTCATTTATTGTTATCTCATTATCTATTGGCATTGTCAGGCCCAAAGAGACGAGAGAGAAGAAAACAAGCTGTAAAGGATGCCGCATTGTCATCGAAATATGCAAGGAATTACAAAAGTAGAAGTACCATAATTGTATGTCAGCCACATGATGAATGTACGATTAGAAGCTCATCGTGGACCCGTAGCTATGGTTCCTTCTGCAATGTCTCTTACGTAACCGTGGCGACCATGGGGATGTTCGAATCCTATTGTTCTTAAGATATCTGCAAACTATGGTGAATGGGAGAAATAGTCTTCAACGTCAAGTGATTCAAGGAACAGGAGCACATTGGATATCACAACAGAAGCGCCACCACTATTCTTCCAAAGTCGTAGCTCCACTAAGGAAAAAATGACCTTCCGTTCATACTTTGCAAGTTTCAAATAGGTAGCAACAATCTCCCTCCTCCTGGATGAAAAATCCACCGCCAAAGCTTTGTCGATTGCCTGTACCACCATGTCTGATTTCCAAGATCGGCGGAACAAATAGTCAAAACGAGTGTAAAGCACTCTTCGAATCACTTCGGTCGAATTTGGCATCCGATTCAAACATAGATAGTCCATTGGGGTGGACCCAAATGAGTCCCTACTATGAACCATATGATCCACGTTGCCTTCATTCAGAACAGATAGAAGCATGTCCAGATTGGGTACTTGCGACAAGGACAGAACATGGAGTGGAGTCATTCCAAACTCATCCGTTTGGTTCGTTGCTGCCAATGGACCATCTTCCATCAGAGTACGTAGTTGCATCATTGCATCTTCAGCGGCATGGTACGACTGGTAGTAGCACAGCTTGTTCAACGGTGAATGGTCGAATCGATGCTTCAGCTTATGGTTGAGGCTGGCTTCATTGTCAACAACACTAGCAAGCTTCGAATTGTTGAACAACAAGCCTGACTCAATCTCATCATCTTCTGGAAGCGTTGGAATTGCCAGATTTACCAAAACCTGAAACCTTTCTTCTCGGGTGGGGTAATCACCTGCGTTACCAATCAAGATTCCCTCCGGAACCTCAATTGAAATTAAACTGCTGCATCCGATAAATGCGTTATGAACAATACTTTCGACACTTGGTGGAATTCTGATATGCGACAATGAATTGCAGTAGAGAAATGCGCGCTTCCCAATGAAAGTTACTGCAGAGGGGATGTCGATGAACTCCAACTGACAGCATCCTTTGAACATACGTTCTTCAATTCTCTTCAAGGTCAGTGGCAGCGTGATATGCGTTAGAATTTTGCAAAATTCAAATGCACCAGATCCAATTGAAGATACTGTAGAGGGGACGTGTAGAGTCTCAATTGAACGACACCAAAAAAAAGCTTGTTGGCCAATTTCTAGTAGACCGTGCGGAAAGTCCAACGAAGTTAGACTCGAACAATGTGAAAAAGCAGTTTCACCAATCTTGATCACAGATGAAGGAATCTTGACTGCTTCTAATGATACGCAACAACCAAACAATTCCTGCTCGATCACTTGCAGCCCATCAGGCAACTCAACAGAGAGCAAACTACGGCAATTGGAGAATACTCCTCCGCCAAGCTTCGTGGAAGCAGAACAAATAATGACCTTCCGAAAACCGAGGCACCCCATAAACGCGCCATAGTCGATCTGTAGATTCGCCGTTTCTGGAAACACAATGGTTCCTTCTTCCAAATTAGGATTGCTTGAGGAAGTGTCCGGAGAGCCTTCTGGAACAAACTTCAACCGTTTCAAGCCTTTGCAATTTGAAAAAGCGCAATATCCAATTCTTTTGAGTGTCTCCGGAAGTTGCACTTGCACCAGTGCTTGGCAGTCGTCGAAGGCAAACTCAGGAATCACTTCAAGCCCCTCAGGTAACTCGACCGAAAGCAAACGAGAGCAACACTTGAATGCTCCTTCGCCAAGTTTCGTGGAAGAAGAGCAAACGATGACCTTCCGTAGACTGTGGCACCAACCAAATGCACAGTTGCCAATCTGCATACTCGTCGAGCTCGCTGGAAACTCAACCAGTCCCTCTTCCAAATCAGGATTATTCAAAGGCTCAAGTGAGCCACTTGAAACGAACTGAACAAATTTCAACGAAAAGCAACTCGCAAAAGCGAATTCTCCAATACTTGTGAGTGTCGCCGGAAGCTGCACATGCACCAATGCTTTGCAGAGTCTGAAGGCTCTAGTAGGAATCTCTGCTACGGAAGAGTCTACTCGCAGGTGAGTCAATGTCTCTTTGGGAATGTCATCGTCCTTCGTTTCGCTGGTGTAGATAAAGAACTGCGGATCCACCTCCTCCTCGATCTTCGAACTTTGTCCAATGCCCGTTTCTTCCATGTTAGGACGATCCCTGATCACAGCAATGAAGCAAGAGTTGTTTCTATGCCTGAGTTTTTGTTTCTATGCCTCACAGCTTCTTTAATCACGTTGAGTTATTGGACATGCTTCTCAACAATGTACGTATATTTTGTACTGTATCCAAAGTGAGGATGCATGCGATATCAAGGTTCACCAAAACACGGACACTCTGTCCGGAACCAACCCACTACACCATGAAGGTCCCATCATTGATTGACATCACACCCAAAACAAACATCATCTTCTTCCAAATTTTGCTAGTTTCTAATATATGTGGTTTACATTGATACTTATTCAAAGACAACTGCAAACTATGGTGAATGGGAGAAATAGTCTGCAACGTCGAGTGATTCAAGGAACAGGAGCACATTGGGTATCACAACAGAAGCGCCACCACTATTCTTCCAAAGTCGTAGCTCCATTAAGGAAAAAATGACCTTCCGTTCATACTTTGCAAGTTTCAAATAGGTAGCAACAATCTCCCTCCGCCTGGATGAAAAATCCACCGCCAAAGCAGTGTCGATCGCCTGTAACATGTCTGATTTCCAAGATCGGCGGAACAAATAGTCAAAACGAGTGTACAGCACTCTTCGAATCACTTCGGTCGAATTTGGCATCCGATTCAAACATAGATAGTCCATTGGGGTGGACCCAAATGAGTCCCTACTCTGAACCATATGATCCACGTTGCCTTCATTCAGAACAGATAGAAGCATGTCGAGATTGGGGGTTTGCGACAAGGACAGAACATGGAGTGGAGTCATTCCAAACTCATCCGTTTGGTTCGTTGCTGTCAATGGATCATCCTCCATCAGAGTACGTAGTTGCATCATTGCATCTTCAGCGGCATGGTACGACTGGTAGTAGCACAGCTTGTTCAACGGAGAATGGTCGAATCGATGCTTCAGTTTATGGTTGAGGCTGGCTTCATTGTCAACAACACTAGCAAGCTTCGAATTGTTGAACAGCAAGCCTGACTCAATCTCATCATCTTCTGGAAGCGTTGGAATTGCCAGATTTACCAAAACCTGAAACCTTTCTTCACGGGTGGGGTAGTCACCGGCGTTGCCAATCAAGATTCCCTCCGGAACCTCAATTGAAATTAAACTGCTGCATCCGATAAATGCGTTATGAACAATACTTTCGACACTTGGTGGAATTCTGATATGCGACAATGAATGGCATTGGCAAAATGCAACCCTCCCAATAAAAGATACTGAAGAGGGGATGTCG
>JAAMXS010004843.1:0-14869 GCA_019693525.1 Cylindrotheca fusiformis | reverse complement strand
TGAGTCTTGACATCAAATCCTTGAATCACCTCTTCAGCAAGAAAGAGAATGCACCTGGTGCTCACGGACGAACTCGCGAAGAGGAACAATTCCGTTGTTGCCCTCCTCCTCCTCATCATCATCATCATCATCATGAGGAATGGTTTCATTGTCCTCATGATGAGGAACTGTTTCTTCGTTCTCGGACTCCTCCATGGTGCTGCTGCAACTGAATGAATTTTGAGCTTTTAATGAGGGAGGAGCTGGTGGGCACCAGGTGCTGCTGGGGGGGGATGATTCACTTTCGACGACAAGCAGCTGTTGTTGAGTGAGACGGAAAATGACAAGAAGACTACGTAGAAAAATGTAGGCAGGACGCCGTAGAAACGTAAAGGGAAAGACAAGATCAAGGGATGTAAATCCTGCATCGAAATCTGCACATACCGTCATCAAAATCCTCCAACGGTAAAGGGAGAATGACCGGACGGTCATTGCAGAAAATAAACGCGCATTTTGCCGTGCATGAGGCGTTCAAATATGGCGTTCATTCAATTTCAACATTTCGTTCACTGTGTACGAACCCCCTTATCATCCCGATTCTCAAGATTCGTCGTACTCTACTATAGTTCCAATCCATTTGAAAAACAATGGGACACCATCACTCAACGGCAGACAGTTTGATCATATCCGCTATAGGCACTGAGATAGATGAGTAATTCGCAATACCTTTCGCCAGCCGAGGTCAACCTGCGAAGTGAAGGCAAAGTCCCATTCTTCAAATTTGTGGTAAGGATTCTGCATGATACGCCCCTACAGACCACGTTCAAGAAATCTCATTCGCCCGCCTACTATGGTCTTCGTAGTTGACTGGCGGACCATGCGCTGGGAAAACTACGGCTCTGGCACGCATATATTCTTATTTGCGAGAACGTGGGTTTGAAGTGATTACATGTGAGTGTTTCTTGTTTTTAGCTTTGGTTCTCTCTCCTAGGTCTAAATTCTGCATAGCAGATCCTAACTCCCGCTTGTCATTTCAAAGGCCCAGAAGCTTTTACGCTCTTGGCAAGTAATGGGCTTTCTTTGGATTTTGTAAGATTTCTACACTTCAATGATGTGCATGAATTCCAGTTGAGAGGGTTAACTCTTTTCCGCCTTCTCGTTTCAGTTTGGTCTCGAAGGCATGGATTCTGTTATCCAGAACAGTGTGTTGGATGTGCAGCTCTCCATGGAAGAAGGTCTTTCCAAAGTCTTAAAAGCTCGGGGTAAACCTGCTGTACTCTTATGCGACAGAGGACCAATGGATGGATCAGCGTAAGTCGTCGCCCTTATCTTTCAACAGTAGAGTCGTAGTTGCTCATCTCCCGAATATCCTCAGCTACTTATCAGAAGAGAAATGGGCTTCGATCATGGAAAAAAGGGGCGTCGACGTTACTGACTTAAGGGACAAGTAAGTTGCCAACTGCTTGCATTGCTCTCTATAGTTTCTCCCCCTGATGGTTTCGTCCATTTTGTAGACGATATAACGCAATTTTCCACATGGTAACGGCTGCAGATGGTGCCGCTTCGTACTATACACTAGAGAATAACTCTGCTCGATCAGAAAGCGCCGAGGAGGCTAGAGAAGTGGACAGGAAAACCCAGAAGGCATGGTTGGGACACGCGCATCATTATGTTTTCGATAATTCAACTGACTTTGAAGGGAAATTGCAGCGTGTTGTTAACAGAATCTCGAAGCTCGTAGGACTTCCCTCTAACCTTTCTCGACGTTCAGCAAAGTTCTTGCTAAGAGCAGTTCCGAATCCAAGCGATTTTCCACCTGAGGTAGTGTACCATACTTTTGAAGTCGAAAAGGTGAGAATCGCTTCTTGATTGCTTCGTATGCTGGTCGAATCTGTGTCTGCTGACCTTTGAATTCCTGTTTTGAAAGGTTTATTTGATCAACCAAGATGTCGGTATCGACGAACAGGCCTACAGTTTTATTCGGAAACGAACGACGATTGACAAGAATCGGAACAAGCAGGGTGCCGTTTATCAGATTACTACTGTACAACGCACTTTGGAAGGAGAAACTATTGAGCAAAAGAGGTGTGTTTGTTTCATCTTAGACTACTTGTTGGTCGTGCCTTAAATCATTTTATGCTCGTCTCAGGATCATTACAGCTCGTGAGTACAAGACTGCGTACAAATCGAGAGATTTGTCACGTCACATTATTATTCAGCATAGGATCAGCTTTCTTTACAAGCTACAGAGCTTCACTATCCATGTAAGAACCATCCATCCATTGCCAGCAATCTGAAGACGATCCTTACGTTCAAACACTGGTTTTCTTGATTTCAGGTTTACGAGTCACCAGCAAAAGGACTATGCATCCTTCATGCGCAGGTCGAGGCAAAGCCTGGGGATGAAGCGCATGCTGACTTCGGCGTGGATCTGCCACCTTTTTTTAATATTGGTAGGAGACTTACTGGTGCCGAAGATGAAGAGAAATATGGGGCTTACGGTCTGTCTTTAATCAACAATCGAAACTAATCGGGCCGAGAAATACGACATTTGAAACAAGTTTGGTGATCTCCCCACCGTAGGATGAATTAATTTTACTGTTTGAGTGCTGAAATCGTAATATTGCACAGAGGTTTCTTTCGTAGGTATGCCCTTTCCAGGACATGAAGTAGACCACAAAAAATGATACGCCGAACGCCTCTTTCTTATTTGTAGTCCTATGCCATCAACGGCAGAGCAAGATGCACTCAAGTAGCCAGTTTGAGAAAAGCAGACTGCATGGCGGCAACCAGGCCCTGCTCTCCATGTCGGCAGACTACTTGAATATGGTGAGGTGAAGAGAAAGCCAATAGAAGTATCAAATGATTGCTAGAATAGATAAACCAATAGACAATTCGGAACAGTTGAGCGCGAAACCGGACTGACAACTCGACATCATAGCTGGCATTCCAGGTGATCCCCTCTCCGTCTGTTTGCCACCTACAGAGTATTGACACCAGACCAGGCTGGCGTGAAAAATGTTAGAGATTTACGAAGCAACAGTACTCAACATACTTCTATTTGGGTGCGAAAGCTGGGCCCTGAAACAAATGGACAGACAGAGATTGGAATCCTTTCACCACAGATGCCTCAGAGCCATGGCGAACATCACAATGTTTGACGTCAAAGAGAAGCGAATCCACAATGAGGAAATCAGAGAAATGATGGGAAACTGTTACCAAACGATGGAAATCAGAAGGTTGAGGTGGCTAGAGAAATTATCAGCGATGCCAGAGACTCGAAACCCCAGAAAAATCTTCATATCATGGATCCCACAGCCAAGACCAACAGGAAGACCATGCCAAACAATCAGCAAAGCGTATGCGCACACTGTAGGAGAGGTACTAAAACTTGACACAAAACTTGACAACTGGATGACAATGATAAGAGAAGACCCGAATCGGTGGGGAAGTGTAGTAGAAGAGAAACTATAGCTACATGAAGGAGCTTATAGAGGCCTCAAAAAAACCCAGCACCTACGAAAAGACACAGGCCGTTCGACTAGATACTCTATAGCGTGACTCTCGGCGAATGACAGAACGTCTGCACGTCGTCCAAAAGCAGACAAATATCCAAGTTGCTGTAGGCAGAATCCGCACCAACAAACATCACAATCTACAAAACCCTGTCAAATTCATCATCGACAGTCTTCAACCTACAGCAAGCGAGAATTGGAAAGGCGCTAGAGAAGATCATACAACAACATCTGTGAAGAACACAATGAAACTGGTAAAGTTTTTGCAAAAGCTGAATCGCGAGCAAGTTACAATTGAGCTGAAGAATGGTACCGTAGTTCAAGGGACGATTGTTGGCGTGGACGCAACAATGAATTGCCATCTAAAGAAGGCAAAAGTCACAGTGTAAGTTACAATACGTTGTTGTCGTAACATAGCGGCGACAGCCCCAACCATGTCTCGTCACTAATTGTTTTCCTCCCCGCAACAGACGCGGAAAGAACCCGATATCCTATACCACCCTTTCAGTCCGTGGTTCTACTATGAGATCTTGGTTGCTGCCAGAAAGATTGAATTTGGATGCGCTTTTGGTGGATGACACTCCAAAGAAGTCATTGGTGCCAAAAACCTCCGTGACAGCAGGTTTAGGTCGAGGACGCGGACGGGGTCGGGGTCGGGGACGAAGATGAGGGATTGTGCTGAGCTTTCAAAACTGCATAGTTGTGAGTGTATCTTGATGAATATTGCAGTCTCGATACTCTAGTCAAGGAAAAATCTAATTTAAAATCGAATGTCAATCGTGGCCGTATTGGCAAACTGTTTTCTTCGGAATCAAGACCAGTGTGGAGTTGTGAGATATATGTTGATGAATAGTGCACAGAATTCTTAGTCTTCGATATATCTGAAAGTTCCCTTCTTCCTAGATACTATTATTAAAACAAATTTGAAATTAAGGGAGGACATCAATCGTGGCCATAGAGCAACGAGCAGCAGTATTGGTAAACTGTTTTCTTCAGACTGTTTAAGACCAGAATGGATCTTCCTCTTTTCCAAAACCTTCAATACTGCCTTTACTGACAGCTTCGATTGCGTTGGGAAATACGACATCTGACAAATCCATCTCCTCGCCTCCCTAAGAACAATTGGCGTTAGGAGAGACGGAGATTATATGTGTATGCATAATAGTATCCCTACCTTGTCTTGCCATTGACCTTCGACATTGTAGTACAATCTGCTCTTTGGAGTCATCACATGAACCATAAGACTACCGTAATCGAGGACGATCCACCCTGAATCAGCGCTTCCTTCTGGAACACCCGACGATCCGGGCAGCAGACTGTATTCTTCCTCAATATCATCTTTGATCGCTGCCGCAATCGCTTGATTCTGTGGGCGCGAGTTTCCACTCACAATCTGTATGCAGGCGAGCAGCTAAGATTGCGAACTTGCAGCTGGAAAACTGTCATCCAATGAACTTACAACAATAAAACTTGTCAAGGTCGATACGGCCGACACACGAAGAGCAACAATGTTCTCGGCCTTTCGGCCGTCAGCAGCACGAACAGCACTGCGTACAAGATCAGCCAATTCGTCCTGTTCGGGCGGGACATCGACAGGAGCATCGCCCACCATGCTTTTGCTGTCCATCGGTTTGTTAATGAAATCAGTCATGTCGTTCTTCTTTTCTTTAGCGCACAACACTGTCGGGGGTGATTTGATGCTGGGATATCAACCAAAAAGAACTGCGTGAGAAAAAAAGAGTGGGCACCAAATATTCATCTTTCTGCCTGACCTTGGTGAAGCAAAGGAGAAGGCGCCACCTCGATCTAATAAGCACCATGCAACCAAAGCTACGGCTCCAACTGAGCCAAACATGCTTGTTTTTCTCTTTGGTTGCTTTGTATTCGGATTTGATGTGGAAGCACAATACCAACAATCTACTGGTGAGGACTGGCTCTAGCTGACAAGTCAGGCAATGGGCAAGGAAATGTTGTCGATTCCAGTCCGATGGGTCAGTTTCTCACAAGACGGGCACGCCCGAGAACGCCTGTCTGATGATTTTTTCTCAGTTCTTCGATCTTCTTTTTTCGTCCTTTCGACCTCGTCGGTTCTCTTCGATCTTCTAGTCATAGCAACACCACAAGCATTCCTAGAGTCCTGTCCTTGATACAAATTTCAACAATGAACTTTTCAACATTGAACCGAAAGCGATTCATCCTGCTCGCACTGGGATGTTCCAGGGGTGCTGTTTCCCCAAAGAGCAACCGCTTAGGGTTTGCCACAGCGTTTGCAGGAATACCCGCCCCACATCCTTCTCTGGCACTTCATAGTGATGCTACAAGACTGTACTCGTATCAAAATGGTAAAAATCAAGATGATTCTACACTTCTTTCTAAGATTGGTAGTGTTATGAAATCTGTCTTACCCACCAGATGGTTTGGATCGGAGGAAGAAAAGCTGAAACTTCAGCACAGAAAAGAGACTAGACAACAAGTTTCGTCCAGTCTCAATGGAGTCCTAAAGGATGCTCCTTTAGGTTTCAGAATGATTGGGGCGATGATGGGTCCCTTGTTTGATGCAGCAGCGTCCGGCATGGCAGAGACAATGGCCGAGCAGAAGCAAACAAGCGACGCCATCTTTCGAGAAGCGCAAGACTACTCTCGGTCCGATCCTGCAGTGACCTCCTTGTTGGGAGAAATGATTCAGTTTGGAGCTCCTTCTTCTCAGGCTACTTCTTCTACAATTATAAATGGTGTCAAACAGTTGAGGGTGGAGATGGTCGTCCCCATCTCGGGCCAAAAAAGATCTGGGATCGCAAGAATTTTGGCCACCGAAGATGGAATTGCTCAGCTCCAAGTTGAGGCGGTGGGACGCATACTTAATGTTGATCTATCAAAAATGCGGCCTTCGATATCTCATGATTCCAATAATGATATCATAGAGGCTGAAATAGTTGACAAAGAAACAAAGTTCTATTGAAGATAAAATCCATTTATTCACCTTTTGTCGAAGATCCGGCGTGTAATCCTAGCTTTGAAAGAAGAATTTTTGGCGGAAACGACGCACTAATAAAAGGGTGCGTGCCTCTTAATCTCAATATTGGACAGAAACTTCCATGCTACCTCAACCATCAATGTTCAAACCATACCCAAATCTCATCTCATCCTTCAAATGGTCTAGCTCAGCTGAGAGACTCAGAGTTGGCTGCCCCGGTTCTTTGCCAAGCTTTGTCTCCAAAACACTTTGCACCTTCGCTGCGCCATCAATTGCAACCTGCAACTTTGATCGGCTCCACTTGAATTCTGCACCAAGAACGACTTGGGATTCCAAGCTGAGGGGGTTGCAAGTCAGCTCGGCTCCCAAATTGACCCGATTGGGTGTGACGACGCGTTTATAGTTCAGCGTTACCAGGCTTTGGCTTGTATTGTAGCCGGCAATAAACGTTGAAGATGGTTGCTCTTGCGTGGGTTGCCCTGGTGCAAAAACCTTCGTTGCGGTAACGCCCTCGACGTCATCCGTGCCGGCTGGGATAGTATATTTCATTACATAGTTTGTGATCATAGCTTGATTGGCTCCAAGAAACAGGCCCTCGCCTCCCATACTGAATCTGGGTGTTACAGCCTGGAAGAAGTTGCAGCCATACGCAAGCCCTCCAATCATGCTGCCATATTTCAGGTTTGCAGTCCAAGTTGCACCAGAAAAATCAATTTCCGCTAGGCATTGGTCCGTTTGCCCTTCAGGAGACACGTTGATCTGCATCTTTCCCATTGCGAGACCCCCGAACAGAGCCTTTTGCATTCTGCCATCAACTGACAACTGTGCCGGATCGACGCGGGCTAGATAATAGCTACTCTCGTCGGCTACTTGTGTTAGCCAAGTGTACGTCCTCTTGCGACCATCAGGGATCATGTTCGTTCCTAGCCAAAAACTGTGAACAACAGCCATGTAGGGGCTCAATTGCTTGTTGATGTTGCACCGGAAACCGTCATGTGTATCCAACATGACCAGCTGCTTCGCGTCTTGGGACGCCTGCTCAAAAGGTCCAGGATTGGAGTAAGCAGAAACCGATCCTGCAGCATTGGCAATCGACTTGTCTTCCGTGGATGATCCATCACTAGGAGACGGCAGAGAGGATGATTCGTCACTTCCAGTTTCAAGGGGGGGAGGTGGAGGAGCAGCGTCGCATTTTGTAGTGCTGCTGAAAGAAATGCCTGGATTGGACCCCGGGAGATTTCGTTCTTTTGATCCGACGCCTCCCATTATTGAAATGTAATCGAATACTTCTGGTTCAAGTAATTTGCGATTGCACAATGGTGAATGGAACCGAGCAGTTGGTGTTGTCCTGGCGTCCTGAGCCATGGATGGTAACCAAGAAAGCAGCCGAAGCGGAAGCGAACAATCCACAGAGTCAGTGGGTAAAACTCTTGGAAGAAGTCGCGCAGCATCGCGCTTCCCACCCTTCGATAACTGTCGACGAAGTCGAACGGCTGACGGCCCTAATCTTGCGGATGCACATGACGTGTCATATGACTAGCTCGAGTCCATTGTCCCCTGGACTAATTGGACTAGAGCTGCTTTATTACAAGGGCAGGGGAGATTTATCCAAAGATCGAGAAAAATGGTCGTGGCGACCATGGTGTTGAAAGGGGTGTCATTCCATTCATATTGTGATTGTATCTTTAATTTTGTGAAATGAAACAACGATGTTTGCCAATTTCTGTGATTCCAAATAGGTAGGCAAGAAGGGCGAGCAACTCTTTTATGGGGAGTGAATCTAGATGTGAATGAGCAAATTCGCGCGCATATGAAAGAACGACATTCTCAGGTCGAGTATATGTATGTTTTTGCATACAGTGCTAGAATTCGGGTATCTCCCTTCTCCTGTGAGATCACAGGCTACAGGTCACAAGACAGGTCACAGGCCCCATTTAGGTGGGGGAAGGCCCATTCCCCCTTAAAAAATACAACAATTGACAAGAGGCACAATACTGTGCTTCACTGGCATAGTTTCAATAAATGGAGGCCCAGTACAATGTCCCGCACATGTCGTTGCGATACTTCCACCATCTCTGCAGGCCAAGTTTTCTTTGAAGCAGATCTTAGTTGACGCACGAAATCCAAAGAGAGAATCGAAAGCAAATTTTGTTTGACACCCACCAAGTTAACAGCCAGCATCCTCTTCAATCCATAGTAAGTGGCATTCTAGATTAATAGTAAAACGTCGATATGCAAACTTCGGCACTACTTCTCCTGGCATTTTTATCCTCTGCATGGGCCTTCTCGCATTTTGCAAGCTGCACAGGAACCTTGGCGTCAACCACAACCCAGTTGAACGCTGAGACTCGCAGGGAAGTTTTGGGAGGCTTCAGCCTCGTTGTTGGTGGACTGCTTTCCCCGCAGCCAGGTAATGCGGCAAATAATCCTGCGTTGGAAACATTCAAGGGTCGCAAATCAACGAAAGGAGCTTTCATCCCTGGGAAAGGACTCCGGAACACAGAAGTGGATGACCAATTGATGGCAGCTAGCAACCCCGCTTTGCAAACATTCAAGGGTAGTAAAGGCACCAAGGGTGCTTTTATCCCGGGGAAAGGCCTCCGTGATAGTGAAGCATACGAAAATTTGTTGGCTGCAAGTAATCCTGCTTTGGAGACGTTCAAGGGTCGCAAAGGGACCAAGGGGTCGTTCATCCCTGGGAAGGGGCTCCGTAACAGTGAAGAGGCTGAACGATTGATGGCCGCTAGTAACCCTGCTTTGCAGACATTCAAGGGTAGCAAGGGCACCAAAGGGGCTTTCATCCCTGGAAAAGGGCTCCGAAACAATGAAGCGTTCAGCGATTATGTTGCTGCAAGCAATCCGGCATTGGAAACTTTCAAAGGTCGGAAATCGACCAAAGGATCTTTTATCCCAGGAAAAGGTATCCGTCACAACGAAGTGTCTGACAATTTGATCGCTGCTAGCAACCCTGCGCTACAGACGTTCAAGGGAAGCAAAGGAACCAAAGGTGCTTTTATCCCAGGAAAGGGACTCCGCTTGACCGACTCTTTCAATAGCTTGATGGGCTAGGCTGTTCCTTTAGTTTCATTTTCTCATCTCTTTGCTAGTAGTCGTATCAATTTGAAACTATGAGATCTAGTTAAATACCAATACTGAGTGTTCAAGCACATGTTGCCAAAGGAAAACAGGGTGAGTCGTCATTGGCAAGAGTAGCTACCATGCAGGAGTCGAGTTAGTCATCCATTAGTGAATCAAGCCTTCAAACCAACAACATGGACAATGCCACTTCGTTTCCTCAACATGTGCCCTCCATAGCTCTGATATCTGAGGACGCTTCTGAAATCTCTTTTTGTTCAGCATCGGACCATGAAAGTCTGTTACGGCCTCGTTTTTTTGCCCGCCTGGCTCGGGTTGATGAAGTTTGAAACGACCAACGCCTTTTCCAATGTTGATGAACACTGCCGTCGGTTTGTGATGAGCCTGGGCAATAGCGGACGCCAGCGAGACCCATTGTCCGGTGATAAAACCTATTGCCAGAAACATGAAGATACGAATGAAGATACGCATCTTCTTGCTGGTGATTCGACGTTTGCATTGAAACGGCGTGATTTCCTCAGTTGGTCAGCCACAGCCGGTGTCGTTGGGATACTTTGTCGTCGTGCTTTTATCTCTGCGGTACCAAATGATGTCGAAAACTTCGCTCCTCCATTTTCTTCGTTCCGGCGATACAAACCTATGAAGCTCTCTAATGGAATGGAAGTATTGTTGGTTTGCGATAAGGCAGTTGGTCAATCGTCCGCATGCCTATCAATCGGCGGGGCGGGACAGTTTGCTGATCCGAGAGATTTGAATGGCATGGCCCACCTGATGGAACACATGACGCTCTCTTCGAGTTCTCGCCGGCGACGAGACCAAAAGGAACTATGTTTTGATGATTGGCTCGGTTTATATGACGGATTTTCGAACGGTGAGTGCAGGTTGGTTGTGGTGTCGGTTTTACGGCGTACTCGGTCGTGCTCACCTTGCCCAAGGGTTCACTGCCTTTGAAAAGGTATGCTTCCATTTCAACTGTCCCAGTGAAGTAATTCAAGAAGCACTTCAAAGGTTTGCTATGCTATTTACGGAACAGGCTATAATGCAAGTATGCAACAATACCGAAACCTTGAGAAGAGAAGTTCGCAGGATTAATTCTGAGCTGGACCCCTCAAATGATTTTACGAGAGAGATGTATCTTATCAAAGCTTTGATCAACCCGGAGCATCCATATGCTCGTTTTTCAGCTGGAAATCTTCAATCATTGGAATCCTTCCCCGCTGAGCAAGAGATTGATGTTGGGGAGAGACTTGTTCAGTTTTTTCAAGAGCACTATCTACCTCAAAGAGCAAAATTGGTCGTCATAAGCCCAAACGATTTCTCGTCTCTAGAAGCATGGGTAGCTCCGTTTTCGTCAGCATTATCACGCGTGCGAGCTTCGGCCGATCAAAAGATAAGGTTGTTCCCGGATTTTTTTGCCCGCAGGAACCAACTGGCTGCAGTTTGCTTGTTTAGACGCAGTCGAGCAGGTGTAAGACCATCCCCTGGTGACGACCTAGAAACGTTGTCATTCTATTGGGGTCTTTCTCTTGATTATTCCGGTATAGAGTCTGCCGAGGAGAACGTGGTAACTGCTCCTCAGATTGGGTTCGTATTGTCTCAAATCTTTGGAGGGCGCCGGGGACCAGGTTCGCTTTGTAATCTTCTTCAGAAACGAATGTGGTCGCCCGAAGGGTTGAAAGGCTTGCCGCGTCTCACGTTTCCGGTCGACGTGTCTGGTTTCCAATTAATGAAATTAGAGGTTTCGTTGACACCAGAGGGTTTTGCGAACCGCTCTTCTGTGATCGCTGCCGTCTACGACACAGTAAATTCATTGCGCCACAATCCCCTTGCATCGATTTCGTATCAAGTGAAAAGGGAGCTTATAGCAGAGTACATGACGGTTGGCCAGCTCTGCGGGTATGTACTCTCCCCGAAACCCCCCGACGCTATCGAGCTAGCATTTGACGCACAGTTGTACGGGATCTTTGGACCAAAAGGAGTCGGAAATTCGGAGTGGCGACGATTGCCGTTGCCTCAGGATAAAGCTGGAGTTCTTAGCATTCAAAGTGTGCTGAGGGATACATTGATCCACATTAGTGATCCTCTGAACTCGATCATTGTTGTCACTGCGTCGCCAAAAGCGATCGCTGCTTCAAAGAAGAGTTTATTTGATGGCTTTCTTCCCCCAACGTCTCCTGCCAACTGGGAAATTGAGCCAATTACAGGTGCAAGATATTACTTTGACAATATCTTTCGATTAACTGGAAAAGTCAATGAATGGCTGGTAGCACGGGTGATGGAAGATGAACTGCAGCCTCCTGTTTTGAACCCTTTGATCCCACCGGTTCTTAGACCAGCGCGGAGAGCGGAAAATGGTTTGGCACTACCGACCTCCAGCACAGTTTTAGTTCTGGACAAGCGCTTGTCGAAAAAGACGAAAAGTGCTGGGCATGTCGACTTCTCTGCCGACAAAGCAACAACCTATGATACTACGATATCCTCAATCGTTCGTGACTATTGGGCGGTTCTGCGGGTTGTTTCCGTCGAATGCAAAGATTCTTGCTTGCCGCTTCCAAGGTCTCCTCCAGAGCCATCTTGTCGCTGTGCGTTCGTGCTTCAATTATTGTCGACGAGGCCTGCCAGAGCCAGCGTTAGGTCCGCTGCCAAAGCAGAGCTGTGGAAGACTTCCCTTGAAATGGCATTGTCCGATTTAGCAGGACTTGGTGCTCCGGCTGGCCTGGCGTATGAGATAAGTTTCAACAAATATGGCATGCGGATATCTTTCCTTGGCTTGAGTCAAAATATCGCGTCGTATGCGAGAAGAGTCTGCCGTCGGATTATAGAGCACCAGTCAAGGCTCCTGGAAGGGCCTGAGAGGTTCTCTGCTTCGGTAGTCGAAGCTTCAATAAGGTCGGCAAACAGAGCAGCAAATGTATCACCAAGAAGGAAAATACAGACAATTGGATTGCTGCGAGACTCCACCACTGCGGAGGCTGCTGTTGAGGCTATTGCATTCTTTAAATCATGCAGAGGTGGGGTCTGCTTCTCACAAGGTCAGTAGGAAAACTCGAGGCAAATCAAATTCAATGTCGTTCTTCTAAATTGAATATGAAGGGGATTTGCTCCCCAGAGAATGCATTAGTTTATTGGCAGATCTCAAAGGAATTTTCAAGAAAGGGTTAGGATTGGGTGTTGGGAAAGGAGTAGCAGTTCCAGAAGTTAAAGACCTTGTGTATCGACCAAGTTGGATACCCCGCTCTGCCTCGATCTGTTCTGTTTCAGGTTCCAGTCTCATCTCAGATGCGTGTGGAAGGATCCCACGGTGATTGCAGTGAATGGGAAATCATCACATCTTACGATAGTTCTACAGTTGTCAGCAATGCGCTATCTTTCCTCATGTTACATTTCTTTCAATGGTCTCCCCCAGATTGTTGAAGGGTGTATTAGGAATCCCATAACTGCATGTTTCGGAAGACTAACACTCTCAGCTTTGCCAGAACTCTTTGTGGTGGAATAGATTTCCGCGCCGTGCATGAGTAGAAATAAATGACATAAATCCGGGCCAAAGGCGCAGCCGTCAGTCTTGGATTCCCAACAACTCCAAACTTCACCACAGGTGGGGCAGTATCGAGAGCACGATGATTTTTGCTGGATCCGCGAGTAGTTACTTGAAGATCCATAAGGGAGGAGGGGAGATCCACGACACGAGACACGTGGACATTTTCCGTACATTTCAGTTCGGACTATCCCTCGAAGGGCATCGAGACCACGGGGGCTTTGGCAGAATCTAGCATGCACCATGAGGTACAAAGCTTCTGCCGCTTCTTGGATAACATTCGGAGGAATCAAGGGATGCTGTAGAAACAAGTTCTCATTTTCGTTTTCGTTCAGAATTAGTTGCAATGCTAATCTATAAATTGGAAAAGTGATCTCTGATGTTTGCATCAATTCCTTGGCAATGCTGACGGCGTTCTCTCCCAAAATTTGGAACCCGATGCGTTCAATTATGGGGGCTAGCTGTGCAAGATTGAATCCGTCTTCAATGAACTCATTTGGAACCGGCAACAGCACTGTAAAAGAGGTTGGTTTTCGAATACTGCTATGGATGCAAAACTAGCCGACGAGCACTCACCATCTTTTGGTCTGTCGCTTAAGAACTTCCTTACCCACGGAGTAATAGTGGAGCAATTTTTCTGGGATTTGATTTTCGTTTCCGAGGACGGGATTTGGCGTTGTACTCGGGTCTTTGATTGTCCTGACGATGCTAGGAAAGGACGCCTTGTTGTCCCTGATGACCTACCATTCAACAGGGGGGAAGCCTCGAGTTGGGAGGGCATCGCATGCGCACTTAATTTCGAGTACACGTCTGACCTGCTCTCTAGTTTTCTTTGTATTCGATCGGCGGAAGCAGTCGTCATTTGGGCAGTTTGAGTGGAAGGTGAAGGGGAAGTGTCTCTCTGTGTGTCCAGGGGTCCTGCGTCTTGCCTTGATGCTCCGTTCTGAGCCTTGTAGTTGATCTGAGAATGAATGGCTTCGACGTCCACCCTTCTCTTCGAACTTGAGGTTGGCCGTCCATGTAAATTCACAGGATTCTGAACAACGATCTTCGACCGTGATCTGGAACACCTGAGCGAAGAATCAAGAATCTCTTCGGTCTGTGCAATCGCGGAGATGATGCGCTCTTCTTCCCAAACTGAGAAAGTTGAGTCGGACCCATCACTTCGGCCACTGTCTGGGAACCCTCCAGAAAGACCAGCACCTTGGGAAGAGCCGAACCTTTCAGCAGAAAACACTGCTTCAACAAACAGAAGCGCCAAAAGCGTGCATAGTCGTTTCAAGCGCAAAAACCGAATCTGAGCAATTCTCCCTCTCTTGGCATTCTGTGGATTATTATATTTCTTTCCGTTTCCAAGGTTTGTGCAAGTGAAGGAGAAGGGTTGATGTGGGGATACTCCATCAACAGTATGGCCCATGTTTATTTTTGGACATTGAATAATAGTTTTTCCCCCAGCAACATCACAACGAATTTCTTGTTTTTGCAACGCTCGAATAGGATAATCATCCTTTATTTATTACTGCTGTACATCCATGCCGTCTTTTTGTCGAGTAGATTTAAAAATACTACTAGAGTAGGTGTTGCGGTTTGACAGCTCACGCAATAAGGGATTTTGCACTTTAACAGTAGTGCAGTTTCGTTTTGTCAAAACTTTTGGGGGAATCGGCCATTTATAGGCAATAATTAGGGGTTGAATACTGCATATGTATGTGAAAGCTGCAAATGCCCCCTTTAGTTTGGGGTGAATGACCAATACCCCCTTCTCTCAAT
>JAAMXS010004832.1:0-10492 GCA_019693525.1 Cylindrotheca fusiformis | reverse complement strand
CCTTGGCGGAGGGATCCATGATATATGCAATTTTATCTGGCGCTATATGAACTGTCTCGGTCTCTGGCATCACTGCCAGATTTCCTGCCATTATCTCAATCTTCTGAGTTCCATTGTGTGGTGTATTGTGTGGTGTGTTGTGAAAGCAACAGTTTCCTTTACTTCTCTGACGTTCTCATTTCTTTATAGTGTATCCGGTTTTCTTTGACATCGAGCACTGTGATGTTCGCCATGGATCTTAAGGCTTTTCCTTCTTTTCTGTCCACTTGTTTTAGGTCTCAGCTTTCGCAACCTTTTATCATGGTATGTTGAGTATACTGCTGTTGCTTTTTGTATCCAGGTTCTGAGTCTGACGGGGGGCATCATCTTTTCTGTCTCCTGGATTTTCTTCTTCACATCAACGCTGCCATCCAAGGGCCGGCCTTTTGTCAAATGTAGTTCGAAGGGTATTTGAAGTTATTGTGTCACAGAATCCAAAAAGAACTCATGTTCATAAAGAGCATTATTCCGTGTCCCTGGGAGTTGCTTGTCATATTGTTCACCTTGTGTATCCTGATGAGTCTTGACCTTTGGGTATAGATAGTGCATGATTGCTATAGTCTGATGCAGCTTCAAGGTTTTGATGGTTCACCAATTGATAATATATAGAATTGACACTACTCTTCTCTGTGTTGGTGTCAGCATGTAGCATTGCTGGTCTTATTGCGGACGGGTCTGGGGGCGGGAAAAGTTGTACGTTGATGACGATCTTTTTACACTCTACAAAGAAGCTATCTTGGGGGGGCACCTGAACTGTAGTAGTTGTTTATTTTGGCTGACTGACGGGCGTCCATGCATAAGGATTTTTTAAAATACACACTGTAGCTGTACATTTTGTACCACCTTTTCCGATTCAGGTGACTCAACTTCGCATCCATTTTCGAATCGCTGATGGTTACTAAAAAGTCATCGCAACACGTCGTACTAACTAATAGTACAGGACATGCCTATGAATCGCTGCTATATATTTAAAAATTGACTTTGGGTTCCTGGACTCTTGTTGCCGCCAGCAAGTGTGCGAATATGATGCAGTGCGGGAAAGTTGCAATGACTCCCATCACAAGAACGTCTTGTCATTCCCATATATTCCATTCTTTTCTCCTTTATGATGCTTGAAAACAAGGGTTTGCGTCCATTGCTAGTTCCTTTCCTGACATTTCTGCTAGGATGGAGTCTGGGACAATCGAAAAGTAGCACCTCTCGATGCCCTGCAACATTGAGCACCAATAATGACCAATGGTTTGGAGTGTCGAGCCCTGAAAATTTATCTCCCGTGGATCAACGTTCTCTGTATCCCCTCGAGCATTCCCCAAAGCACACATCGTTCGATGTCCAACAAGGAAAATCCGTTGTTTCGAGTGTCACGGATAGCTTCACTCCATTTCATAATTACATGACAAAGCTGGGGACCCCATCTGCGATCAAGTTTGACGATCTCCCATTGTGGGACACATGGTTGAACTATTTCGAGGCCTACAACAACCACATGGCACGATTCCGTGGCAAAGGAAAAGTTGTTTTTATGGAAATTGGAGTTCAGAGTGGAGGAAAAATTGCTCTTCTTCGAAAGTACTTTGGCCCAGGACTTGTGTATATCGGAATCGATATCAACCCTTCAACGAGGATGTTTGAGACCCAAGAGGACGACGATTTCACGGCACACATTGAAATTGGGGATTCCACAGATCCAGCGTTCTGGAAATCAATTAGGGAGAAGTACCCTCATGTGGATATATTTCTAGATGACGGTGGCCACACTATGGAACAACAGAAGGTGGCCATTCGAGAAATGCTTCCTCATGTTCAGTCCGAAGGCTTATACATGTGTGAGGACTTGGCAACCTCGTGGCACAAAAAATATGGGGGAGTTCCCAAAGCCTATGTTGGACGCGATCCCAAGTTTTTGAAGAACACAATGGTGGGCCTCGTGCACCAAACATTGGACTGGTTCATGGCTCCCGCGTTTCATGGCGCAAATGCCAGGATACAGAAGTCGCTGGACGAATTGCCGGATGATATGTTCTCGGGGGACCACAGCGATGACTCCTCCTGGTGGAAGGTGATTCCATCCCAGGTCAAGCACATTCATTACTACAATCAAATAGTTGTTTACGAAAAGGGGCAGACGTACAAATCCTTAGCCTGGGTGTCTATTGGGAAGAAGATACCATATATGGATTCCGGAGAGCACCAAAAAGTGAATTGGAAAAGCATCGTGGGAAAGCTGGACGGCATATTTGGGGAATCCCTCTTGATTTAGAAGCTATCACATTATCTTTTAGCTATTTGTAATTGGTGAGACCACTCTCACTTGCCAAACCTATGTTGGTTAAAGTAGTATTGGTTATGAAAGTAAGAATAGCAATTGACACTCGTATCCGCGTTATCCAACTCATGGGCGGTCCACAGCAACCACAAGACGAATGAAATGCATTGGAATACACCGGCCAGTCTGCCATATCAAAGATTCTCTGCGATATATTTAGATATTGACTTTTCATCTTGTGGGGGTGGGTTTGTGGGGTTTCGACGAAAGAAAGGACCAAAAATCCGGGGGTATGGAACAGTTCCCAGATTTAGAAACTTGAGATTCCATAAAACTGTCAAAGTGCGAAATAATTAACCATCAAAAATCTTGTTCCTCGCCATTTGTTGTATGAAACGGTTCAAAATTTGAAGATGGGACCCCACATTTTTCGGCTATGAACTTCACGACTGGACAACTCCCCGAATCATTTCAGCTTATATTGTAAACAGACCCTTTCTCTTGCCACAAAAACTCAGATCTGGACAAAACGGGAAGTCTTTATATTTCGTATTCTTTATACTTTTGCAATGATGGATCGCGGTGCCTTGTACCAACGCCTCACGGCTCTCTCGGTGGCTTGTATATCATCAACCGCTCTCATATTCTTCCTATTGAGTGGCACGAGCTGTTCGTTTTTGACAGTGCATCCAGAGCCGGATCACTTTCTCTTGACATCGTCAGGAATTGCTTTGCATGAAGTACCTTTGGCACAAATCGGGTTGACATGTAACTCCTTGTTGCTAGATTCTGGACTTGACGAAATGATAAGTCTAAGCCAGAACTTCTTTTACCTTAGCGCGGGTGTTGGCGGTGCGACAACTTTGGTGGCATGGATTTTGAGCATTTGTATCCCGCCGACAAGACTCACTTGGCTTTCCATGGCAATAATGGGATCCGTAACTGCCGTTTTACAAGTTCCCCTGTTCTTATTGTTTGAGTCGAAACCCTGTACGATCGACGCAAACAGTCAGAGTTGCTTCTTTTCAATGGGAGCGTACTTCAATGCTGCAAGTATCATTTTCTGGGTCTTTATGACTCTGTGGGCACAATGCATTAGCCCACCGAATTGGGAGATGGGAGCATCAGAGAAGAGGAGGGAACGTATCACTATTCAAGAGATTGTTATTCATCACGATACGGACTCTTCGAACTCCAATCCTGATAACGAGGATTGGATTTTCAACAACGAAAGAAAACCAGCAACAGAAATGGACGTTGAGTATGCCTTGCCAGCATATACAGCAGTATCCACGAACAGCAAAAGAAAAAAGAAAACCAAAAGAGTGATATCTCCGCTACAAGAAATATGTTTCGATGCGGGTGACGATATCAGTGGAATCACATTTCAACCAACAAAAAAGGCGCGAATAGATGACGGAACAGGAAGCGAGGATGAACTAGACGAAATATTGAATGACCCTGAGAAAATTAGCAGTGCGTGAAGGCTGAAGTGTAGATGCCAACATTTTGTGTTTTAATTATCTTGGTGATGAGGATGAGTCCATCGTTCGAAACTTTTCCCCAGACGTCCTTTCGATTTGAAGACGAAAGGTCAACCGTTTTGGATCCGCCGAGTTCGGCGGCTGTGTTTTTTTTCCTCGAAAAAAACTTCTAGCATGCCAGTTGGAAGGGAAAAATCCCTCCTAACTGATTAAACTATAATTCATATGATTTCAGCCAGATTAAACTATACTTGATATGATTTCAGCCAGAGAAAAACACAGTTGCTCACAAATTCCTTCCGTAGTAGGTGGGAATAATATCGGACGGCAACAAACTGACAACATGCATTCACCGTCCACAAAGTTCGCAATAAGGACGGCGTCGGTCGACATTTGCTTTGGCAGCTCCACAAACAAAAACATGCATCCACCGTCCACGGGAATTTCGGAATAGGAACAGCGTAGATCGACATTTTGCTTTGGTAGCTCTCTTGTAGGAACCTTCACGTCGATAGATCTTGGAGAAGAACTTTCTCAGTTATCTGACGTATCTACTCCAGGTTCTAAATGGACTGCTTGCATAGCCGACGTAAGCTCGGTCGAAGCAGGTTCAGTCCTCGTCGCAACCGTGGCCACCCCGGTTGTGCACTCTCTGAACGTCTTCTGTGTATACTTTACTAAATCAGGCGGCGTTGCAGCCTCTTTGTCGTTGGAAACAAAGTCTGCCTCGTATCGAGGATTGTAATACAATAATGCTGATTCATCCAAAGACGAAGCTGATGGTCGAACCAACTTGATCTCATCTTCTCTTGAAAGATCTGTTAGATCCGGCTTTGCATTGATCTTCACCTTTTCTGGAATAGGACCCCAGGTTCCCTCAAGTATTTTCCAAACATTCTTCCCCTCGTCACCTTGTTTCTCCGCCAGGGCTGATAGGGTTCCTGCCGCTTTGATGGCTTTGCCAAACGGTCCTATGGGATCGTGGGTGGCAAAGGCTTTGGCGCGTCTGATGGGGACCTCTGCGACTCTTGTGACATCATTATTGATGGAACCCATCAATTCTGCCTCCGCCCCAACTTCGTCGCCTTGTCCGTCAGCAGGGGCTGAACGGTTTTGTGCCGCGTTGATGTTTTCGGCCAATGATCCTTTGGGACGGCGGATGCGACGGACTTGACGGACTTTGGGACGAGGGCGCATTTGTGCCTCCAATATGCGGGCTTGCTCTTCAATACGACGCTCGAAATTCGGTTCCCACGCGCAATCAATGAGTTTACCGCCAGATGCTTGATAGAACCATTTGTGTAAAATGTTATCGACACTATCAGTCTCTATGTCAATCAATAAATCTTCCGGACCCATCTTTTCTGTTGTTTTTGGATGATGCTGCGATCTTGGGTTTTGTTGTGTGAAAAAGCCCACTGCAACATGTTTCATCGCTGTCTGCTCTCGTCACAACAACGAAGTCGAATGAGTCAGTCAACCAGCCAAGTCCGTCCATTGTTAGCCTCGTGACTCAGCTAGTCCTGCCACATGAAAGTGATCAATGTCACGTAGTCTTTATATAAATCTGTCGCTGATGACTGCTGGCGGACGTGATTCCACGAAGAACTTATATAAGCAAATGGTCCACACAACACGACCAATTTTGAAACGATTGCTTTTCTCCCTATATAAGTCACATTCGGCATTCGGAGCCTTTTGGAGCCACATCTGAACGTTCCCAATATGTCACATAAAATTTACATGGTCGGACGCTCTCTTTCAACTCGTCTGCTCCTTGTTCCAAATTTTGATGAACGAATCGAAAACATCATCCACAATGGCCATTTCCTGTCAAACCATCGCTCGTGGATCGATGAAGCTCACCCATGAGCAACAACTGTTAAAGCCGGAAAGAGACGAAGAAGAAGATGCTAGAACCGCTGACGACTCCTCCTCCTCAGACGGGGAGCCAATTGCGGCGCTTCAGATCACACCTGGGAGAAGGATATCTTACAATCCATCCGACAGCTCACAAGTTGATTTGCTTTTGACGAAACTGAGACCGGATGAGGTTGAAGATGCTGCAATGGCATCGTATGAATACATGAAGAATCCTGTTGTTTCCGAACGAGCCTACTACGCATCACTGATTGTTAGACGGTTCTTATCGTCGAAACGATATGTGGATACCGCTCTTCCAAAGCTAAAGGCAACTTTGGAGTTTCGGCGAGAGATTGACATTCCAGGTTTAATGCAGGCGTTTGAAAATAATTCCGACAGCAGCGAGTATGCCAATCAGCTAAAGAAGCATTTGTCGTCGAAGAAAATGTATGTACAAGGATTCGACAAGGAAGGGCGAGCAACTTTGATTTTCATCCCTCGATTGGCACATGATCATGACATTGAATGGACACTCAAAGAAGCTGTTTATTCCATTGAGAGAGCCATTGCTTGCTCCAAGTCGGAAGATGGTCTCATCAATGCTGTTGTGGATTTTTCGGGGTTTTCCGTGACCAAGAATGCGCCTCCTCTGGAAATCGGAAAACAATTTTTGACGACCTTGAGGAATCACTACGCTGGTCAAATACATAGTATTTTTCTGTTGGACACTCCTTCTACCTTTTCTTTCTTTTGGAAAGTATTCAAACCATTTATTGGAAAGAAGACAACGAGAAAGATTCATTTCTTGTCAGGAAAGAGCAAGAGCAAAATGAACGAATTCTATGAAGTGGACCAAGCACCCTCATGGATGTTGCCTGGGGGCAAGAAGAGCCGCGATCTAGACGTCGATGAATATCTTTTTGAAACTCCTTTTAATAGAGCCTTTGACGAGGACGAGGATTAGACGGGAAGAAAAATGCTAAGAAATGCAGTACGATCCTATCTCATGTTAGGGTCGGAATAAGATGATAGGCATGACTATAATTTGTAGAGCAATAACCAGAATCAGTAAGGTCAACTAGACGGTCGATCGATTTTCGCTGCGAAAATGAACACAAGCAATCGTCAACAACAACTAGGATACTAAAATACTTTTCATTTTGTATTGTACTTGGTCTAGGATTGGATACTTTTCGTTTTTGGATTCATATAGGATATTTTTCATTTTGGATGTCACTAGGATAGACGTTCGAACGTCATCCAGACCATGAGTCGACGGAATCATTTCCTCAGATATGGTGTTGAAGTTTGTTGCTCTCATCGAGGCTTGTGTTGTTGTTCCTCAACCAATCATCCTTGCATCTTATAAAGTAGTCTGTTGCTTAATCCAGGGGAGCCCAGTGAAGAGTTGTTTGCATGCCGTAGCTTGCACCAATTGCCTTGATTGAAGGTTATTTTTGCAGCTCACTCATTAGAGAGATTCCCTGGGAAGGCAACGTGTTGGGACTGACAACCACAAATGATTTCCAGAGTTTGAGAAAAAGGAATAACACAGGAATGCAAGCACAAACATGAATTCCATTCATCGTTTGTTCGAGGATAAACTTCTCGTTGACGACAGACCCGCTGTCTTCGCTTTTGGCATAGGTGATCTTGAAATTGACTTCCTAGCTCCCAACTATCGATTCTACTTCCAGGTCATTTTTGTAAGGCAACTGCATCCCGCATCAAACTTCCTTATTACCCGTGGCCTAACAAGAACGTCGAATTGTCTCGTTATCATCGAAAGCTTCTTTTGGTTCAAATGCTAACAGGTTGCATTGTTGGGACGTTGATGTACTATGGTATTCTTCGACAGAGGAAAAATTCACCGATTCGGGGTTATACGGTTGGATATGGAATTTGCATCCCTCTGTGTTTGATGATATCTTTCCGGATTGTGGATATCTTGGATATTCGAAGCACTGCATTGCGGCTAGCTTTGTGCGTTACACCAATGACGGTATGTCTAAGATGTTTCCAGACAATGCACGGAGTTATACCCTTGGCATGGGAGAATTCTCGATGGGAGTACATTCTATCGGTTGCGTTTACTCTTCGTCCAAAATATGACAAGGACGGCCGGTCATCACCTATTACTTTGAGACTACTTGCTAGGAGTGTTGGAAGATACATTTTATGGATACTGGTGCTTGCTCTGCTATACCCATTTCTAGCACCCTTTGACTTCTATCCCTTCTCTTCCCATGTTGATGCCCAAGAGGTTATGTTTGTGTATGATTTTCCGAACCTATACAATTCCTATTTCCAGCTTGGTTAGTTATTTGTTGCGTTCTTGAATTGTTAATGAAAAGTTGCAACTATTCTAACAATGCCTTATTGTCTACTATAAAGTGCTGGTAAACTTTTCTCTCGGTCTATCCCTCACAGGGGTTTCCATACTGGCGGCGCTATTGACTGGGGTACAATTCAACGACCACGTAACAGCCTTTCCTATGTTTCTTTCAACATCTCATTCGGAATTCTGGGGGACCCGTTGGAACAATCTTATTCACTTCGATCTGAAAGAGGGCGTCTACAAACCCGTTCGAAGTAGGACCGACAGCAAAGTGCTTGCAGCGTTATGCACATTCGTAGTCAGTGGAATTCAACATGAGCATGTTTGGTATTTGCTTTTTTCTCCAACACAAGCACAACTCGATACGATGGACAAGAGCACTACCTGCTGTTCTACCTGCTACTGTGAAGCATGGTTTGGACGGCAACTTTTTATGTTTTCGTATGCCGGTCTTTGGATGGCGGTGGAGTATGGTATTGGGGAACTGCCTCGTTCTAAGCGAACAATCCCCTTGCTACTGCAAAGTCATTTATTTCTTCTTTCCCTATTCCTACCAGCGTCGCACCATTTTACCGCCGATATTACATCTTCTGGTTACTTGCTGTCCCTTCAACAAGCACTTCCACTATTCTTGGTGAAGAGATGAAACAGGAAGACGGTCGATGATGCCCGATGCGCTACTCCACACCACCGTGCACGGGCAGACCTGGCAAAGTTGTAGACGGTATGTGGAATAGTCTTTGTTGCTAGTGGTTTATTACTCGCCAAGTGAAGACTGAACTGAATATTAGGTCGTTTTTAGGAACATACGAAGCAAACATGTCAACGTGGGGATTTCACCGTCATTCGGGGGACAAGTGATTGCCCCTCTTCTCCAGGATTGAGAGGCTGGAAAGCATGATGTGCCTCCTTCCTTCCGCACTGAAAATACACCTTTTGAAAAGGCAAGCACGTGACCTCATAACCGAGTTATCGATATCTTTCGAAATTCCTTCAGTGGAGTGGGTCTTTCTAATTAAATTAGTCATCATCTGGTGATGACCTCATTCTAGATTCGCGAAGATTCATTTTTCTACTACATGAATTTTACGAGAGAGGAGGAAATTTGTTGCCTTCTCGTCACAAGTGACTCATTTGATGAGGGATGGATGTCACAACTGCCGGCCTTAATCCAGAGATTGTCATTTCGAAAATAACGGATCTTATTAAACCATGCATCCGCAACAAGAAGAGGAGAAAGAACCTGAGGTGTCCGATCTCGCAGAGGGAGGCTTTGTTACAGAAGAAACTCATACTTTTGCTGAAAACAAAGAAAAACCAGGGCCGGAGGATGAAGTAGCTGCCGACGCGGATGAGGCAGAAGCTGGTGAGGGGGATGATGAAGAAGTTGTTGAGGAGGGTGATAAGAAGAAGAAGGTAGAAACTGTGTCGCCTGATGCACCATGGAGCGAGAGAATGTGGGAAGTGTTCACCACTTTCTGGCCGCTCGGACTAGTAGCGTTTGGCGGGCCGCAGGCGCATGTTGCAATCCTTCGTGATCATTTAGTAGTGCAGAGAGATTGGCTAGACGAAGAACAGGTAAGTTGTGATATTTCCGTTCAAAGAGATTCTGGTTTATCGAAACTCATTTTGAATTGTTTCTTTGTCTTTAGTTTACAGAGTTATTTGCGATCGGTCAAGGGTTGCCTGGACCGACTTCCACGCAACTTGTTATTTCTACTGCCCTAAGCCGAGCCGGACCCCTTGGTGGATTAATGTACGTATCGACATCGTTGTATTATCGTTTTGTTAAGACCAGCCTTCGCTAACTTGGCTGATTCACCTGCAGGGCTTTCTTTTTGTGGAATCTTCCAGGTCTGGTGGTCCTGACTGCGTGTGGTGTTCTGTTGGCAGAATTTATTGAGGATCCAAATAATCCTCCATTCTGGCTGGTTGGTCTTCCACCAGCTGCGATTTCTCTGGTGTTCAAGGCCGCATACGCATTCGCACAGAAACTAGATTCTCTTGGGGTTTGCTTGTCTCTGTTCTCTTGTTTGATTGCCATTCTAATCAACAATGATGATAGAATTAGACCAGACGCCAGTCAGTGGGTATTTCCAACCACCTTAGCCGTTGGTGGACTGATCACTTTTGTCGATCACAAGCGGGCAAACCCCTGGAGTACTTACTCTAGCCCGTCCCAGGGTTGGGACCGTGACTCTGATGAAACCATTCGACGTATTGGAATTCCTCTGTGGGTTGGGGGTCTCATTTTGTGTTCCTACGGTGGTATTCTCATCCTCATTATCGTCCTCGTTGATGTATACGAGGTTGAGAACGTCTACCTGGAGATCTTTGAAACAATGTACCGCATCGGAAGTATCATTTTCGGAGGTGGTCAAGTTGTTCTTCCCATGCTTCAAGATGAGGTTGTTCCACGTTGGATGACCGATGAAACTTTCTTACAAGGTCTGGGTCTAGCTCAGAGTATGCCTGGTCCTCTTTTCAATTTCGCGTCATACC
>JAAMXS010004830.1:0-12021 GCA_019693525.1 Cylindrotheca fusiformis | reverse complement strand
AGAATGCGATTGTTTCCTAGACAAGTTGGAGGAGTACTGAGTGGATACCTCCAACCTTTGTCTTATCCGTAGTGAATGCGAGTAACTGCAACCGTGGGTCGACTTTCGGCTATCAAAAGATGGTCGAGAACGCGGCAACGGTATATAAACGATATTAGAACTTTTTTTCATACTGTACAAAAAATGACCGAGCAATTCCAATCCCTTTCATAAACCTAGTCGTTCGAGCTCACACAGAAACAACGAGATAAAAACGTCCAGAGCCCCTGTTCGGTTCTGCTAATGCCACGTTTTTCAAAAGGTTTGTGCACTTTTGCCTAATGATTCTATATCGTGCACACACGACTCAAGTCGTTCGGGCTCAAACAGAATGAAGAAGGAAGAAGAAAAAGCGTGATGAGCCCAGGAGTCATTTCTGATGTTGAGTCTTCTTTTCCTTGTTGGCTTGTTTCTTGGGGCTCTCTAGAGGGACAAATATTCACGGACCCAGAGACATCCGCTCATCAGTGGACAATAATTAATTGTTTGACTCAGCTAATTGCAAATTTTGCAAAAAGTGCACAGAGGCAAGTTTCCAAGAATAGGCACAAAGCACTGTTCTCTTCTCTCGCAGCTTGTTATGTGGTGGCGCTCCAGCAAGTACGTCAGATACACTTTCTGCGAAGCGAGCACAGGTACTTTGAGAATGTAACTCCCAATTTAGGTTAGCTGCTCAGTTATGTGCGAGACTTCTAATTAGGAAGGGGCACAGTCATGCCTCAAGAATAACTGCAACTTGCTGGCCACATCTGATCATAACAGAAGAACCGAGCTTATCTCACAATCAAGAGCCTTCACTTTTGTCACGTTTATACTATGAACGCAATGGAATGGTACAGATGGATTCTTAACAACCCATCTGATGGACAAGTTAAGAAAAGCCTTCAACATCCACCCTCATCGACAAGGGATGAACTACTTTCTGTAGTCGCAAGCATCCCGCGAGAATCAATGTCAACGAATACGGTAGCGTTATTAGCAGACTATCGAAGTCTTACAACACCAACATCGGTCACTCATGCATTGAGAAACGATACCGTATCACCTATTTCAAAGCCTGGAGGGCAAAGCCGCATTATTGGTGCCCCTTTTTCTGATCCTTTCATTGCCCAAGCATACGTCGAAGTCATCATGGCCAAGCGCTCAAGGGATAGCAGAGTGGGTCCTGAAAACACTTCACAGGCCGGAAAGAGGCAAAAGCTTCTTCCTCCTGATCATGCGGATCTCAATGACTCAGCTTCACTCTCTACCTCGCCGGAATCCGCCGTAGAATCCGATTTCGAATCTTTTTCCGACGTCCGGCGGCATCCGCCTCACGGCAACTGCAATGACAAGAAATGGAATGATTTGTTCAATGGTCTTGCCGCTTTCAAAGAAGAACATGGACATTGTCGCGTTCCACAACATTACAAGCCTAATATTTACCTTTCGCAATGGGTGAAACGTCAGCGTTACTACCGCAAGCATAGACCAGGCCTCATCTCTGAACGCCGAGTTCAGAAGCTTGATCAACTGGGCTTCGTTTGGGATGCTCAAGAGGATTTTTGGAATACTCGTTTTGAGGATCTTAAGACATATAAGCTAATGCATGGACATTGCAATGTTCCGTGCAAGTACCCCGCAAATCAGAAATTGGCAACCTGGGTCAAGTGCCAACGACGCCAGTATAAACTTGGAACGTTGGGCAAACCATCAAGCATGACCGATGAGCGAATAAAATTGCTGGAGAAATTGGGATTTGCATGGAAGATTCGAGGTCCTGATGTAGGTAGTCAATCTGAGGGATGATTAGTATCGACGTAGTTGCTAGATTCGCTACATTCATATAAAAAAGACTTGAGTCTTTAACCAGCCACTTTTTCTTTCTTCATAGAACTAATTGTCGCACATCTCCTGAATGGTATTGGCAGTAACGTTTAGACCAATGCCTAGTAAAAACTATGTTTTTTGGGGTTGGAAACCAGAATATGGCTCGCTTCTATTATCGCACTTTCTTCCTTAGTTTCATCTCAGCGCAATGGAGTTTTCTTCCAGTGATTGCTTCCCCTGCTGACTATCAGCAGGCTGAATCGCTTCGCTGATATCTTGCCCACTTATCAATCTATAAGTGACAAACTTCAAAAACTGCATCTTCTCTAGCCGCCAGTTGTGGCCACTAAAGCCACTGTCATAGTTGCAAGATCGAAATGGAGGCAGCAGTCCTATACTTGTATCACCAGACATGCCGGCGACTTCCAGAGCTTGGATTATTCTTTGCCATATGCAACCAGCGCTTTTTGTTTTGCCTTTGCTTTCTTGTTGACCCTGTCGTATTTGCGAGGAAGTGTGAAATATGAGGAGATGCATTGGTATATCTTGATGGAGGGCAAGATGACTATTGTAAACGATATTTGACGAGATTTTAATAGAGGATAATATTGTGAGCTTTAGCACTGAGGATTAGCGAGAAAACAACTAGTGATTATGTAGTGATCCGTAGAGGATAATAGGATCATATGTCGAATCATGATGAAAGTGAGTGGCGTCGTCATCACCTCTGACAATTGAGAAGAGCAGTGTAGTCAATAGCGGTCAGAACTTGATTATTTCCTGTAACGCGAATGGATAGAGGGGAATCATGAATCGGAATGAGAAAAGGGGACTTGGGATGCAAGAGCAGCTTCTGATCAGGATCTGAACTGCTGTCATCCTTTGTCCAGCTCTCTCATTTAACAATTTCCACCTTACACATATTTGAGAGTAGCAGAAACATATTGCAAGAGACCAAGAAAATTGGACACTCTTCTCTGTAGGTGTAACAGGATAAGTAAGAACTGTGCGATGGGATTTATTGACTCCCAGTGAACTTTTCCTCCAACTCATGACATCATAATTGCTGAATTAGAGTATCAAGTGTGTCATTCTACCATCAGAAACGAACCCGAAGAGGCATGACCATGCCTCAGGAATAATTGTAGCCAGCTGGCAACATCACACAGAAGATCTGAAATCCAATCTGTCTCAAATCTTGCAAGGTAGAGCAATCGCTTATCACGACTAGGCTATGAATACAATGGCATCGTACAGATCGATTCTTGACAACCCATCCCGTGGACAGGCTAAGAAAGGCCTTCTGCATCTACCCTTATCGACAAGAAGTTCAGTCGCAAGCATCCCAAAAAAATCAATATCAACAATTGTACCTATATCAGTCGCTCATGCATTGAGAAATGATGCCGTACAACATCTTTCAACCCCTGCAGGGCAAAGTCACACTTTTTCTGATCCTTTCATCGCCCAAGCCTATATCGAAGTCATGGCCAAACGCCTACGGGATAACACAGATAACACAGTTGTTCCTGAAAGCATTTCAGGGGCCGAAAAGAAGGGAAGACGACCTCCTTCTGAGCATAGGAGTCTCAATGGCACTGCTTCACTCTCTACCTCGCCCAAGTCTGGCGTAGAATCTGATTCCGAATCTGCTTCCCATGCCCGACGGAATCCTCCTCATGGCAACTGTAAGGACGAGAAATGGAATGACCTGTTCAATCTTCTTGCTGCTTTCAAAGAAGAGCATGGACATTGCCGCGTTCCACAACACTACACGCCGAATATCTACCTTTCGCAATGGGTGAAACGTCAGCGTTACTACCGCAAGCACAAATCAGGACTCATGTCTGAACAAAGAATTCAGAAGCTTGATAAACTAGGTTTTGTTTGGGATGCTCAAGAGCATTTTTGGAAAACAAGATTTAAGGAACTCAAGACCTACAAGCTAATGCATGGACACTGTAATGTCCCATGCAAGTATCCCCCAAATCAGAAAATGGCCACTTGGGTCAAGTGCCAACGACGTCAGTATAAACTCCGAACGTTGGGTATGCCATCAAGCCTCTCCGAGCACCGAATAAGTTTGCTCGAGGAGTTGGGCTTTGTGTGGAAGATCCGAGGTCTCTATACATGTACTAAGTCTAAAGGATGATTCGTATAGATGGAGCTGCTAGAGTTGCTATATGCTTTTGCCACACTTAAACCATTTCATAAACTTAATCACTGCAGCTCACAACAAACACAACCTCGATGGAAGAGCTTGCCGTCCCCAAATCATTGTTCGGGTGCCATATTTTTGTCAGAGCTTGATAGTGGTCAATCGTTCCCGCTCATGAAGGAGACATTTGGCTCCCTCAACAGCCATTCTGTTGTTCTACCCCTTCTCTCCAAGTAGAGAAAGGTACAAATGTGAAGGAAACAGAGAAATCCGCTCATGGACCAATTATTCCGCATGCCCCATTTCTCTTCCCTTCTTAAGTGAAACACTTCGCAGCAAAGCGAATATGTCATATACACGTGTTGTAAGAATAAGTAATATATGGCCAATCAAGTTCACGAGTTTCTTGCAATGACGAAGTCGCAGTATTGACGGTGTCATTCTAACCTCAGAAACGAACACAAGGTACAACGACATGTTTGTGGAGTAACTCCGGCCAGCTGGCTAAATCTGATCGCAGATCACCGAGTGATACGAAATCCATTCCATACCATCGGATTTCCCGCGCAAGTGCATTCGCTTATATATTATGAACACAATGGAATGGTACAGATCGATTCTTGACAACCCATCAGATGGACAGGCTGAGAAAGGCCTTCAGAATCTATCCTTATCGAAATATGAACACCGTCTCAAGCATCCAGCAAGCTTCAATATCAACGAATACGCCATCGCCATCGGTAATTCATGCATTGAGAAAAGATGTCGTGTCACATCTTTCCACGCCTACAGGACAAAGCGACATCCTTGGTGCCCCTTTTTCTGATCCCTTCATTGCCCAAGCATATGTCGAAGTCGTGGCCAAACGCCTACGGGATAACACTGTGGCTCCTGAAAGCACAGCTGAAAAGAGGCAAAAACTAGAGCCTCCTCCTAAGCATTCGAATCTCAATGGCACGGATGCATACTCTGCCTCGCCCAAATTCACCGTGGAATCCGATATCGAATCTGTTTCCTATGCCCGGTGGTATCCTCCTCATGGCAACTGTAAAGAGGAGATATGGGATGATCTGTTCAATCGTCTTGCCGCTTTCAAAGAAGAGCATGGACACTATTGCGTTCCACAACACTACAAGCCTAATATCTGCCTTTCGCAATGGGTGAAACGTCAGCGTTACTACCGCAAGCACCGACCAGGGCTCATGTCTGAACGAAGAGTTCAGAAGCTTGATCAACTGGGTTTTGTTTGGGATGCTCAAGAGGATGTTTGGAAAGTTCGTTTTGAGGAACTCAAGACCTTTAAGCACATGCATGGACACTGCAATGTTCCGTGTAAGTACTCCACAAATCAGAAAATGGCCACTTGGGTCAAGTGTCAACGACGCCAGTACAAGCTTCGAACATTGGGTAAGCCATCAAGCCTAACCGATGAACGAAAAAGTGTGCTGGAGGAGTTGGGATTCTTGTGGAAGATTCGTGGTCTCTTTGCAGATAGTGAATCTAAAAGATGATTAGCATAGATGGAGTCGGTATAGTTGATAAGTGATGACTAGTATCAATGTATAGTTTCTATACTATGGTTTAGCCACTTTTAGTTTATTCTATAGACCCGATCGTTCCATGTCAAACAATAAGCACGACCGCGATGGAAGCTCTCCCTGACTATAATAGTCGGTTGTGCGAATTCCACTGTTTAGATTCGTTCGGCTTGGTAGTGGATCGATGATGGGTTATTATCAATGCAGCTCCCATATTGGCTGGCTACATGCCTTAGCCCCTTTAAAATAATCCTGTAGACCCAATCGCTCCATGTCAGCTATAGACCCGACAGCGATGGAAGAGGAGAAAAAGAAAGCCTCTCGTGGGATTTGTTCGGTTATATTGTGCCGATTCCACAGAACTACTACTTGACTGTGTTCAATTGTGCATATTCCACGTAGATTGTTCGGTTCTGCAAATTACACGATAGTTAGATTGTGCTAAACAACGTTGCTAGATTGTTCGGTTGCCACGTAATACATGATTCGGTTGTGCAAATTTCACGTTTGTCCGTCCATCGCTGACGCTTCTACCGGTACAGCTCACTTTTGTTCTTTGACCTCTTTGAAAACGTAATAGAAACATTCGACAATAATAATATACAGGTGTAATGCAATTCAAGGACATTCTACTGCTACTGAGCCTCATCTTCTGATCAGAAAGCTGAAGAGAGCCTGGCGAAGGTGACAATCGTACAATCGGATGAAAAAGTCATTCCGCTAGAGAGATCCTTTTGCACTTCTGCTACTAACACGTTTATCATTTACCCAAGTTGAATGGTACACACCTGTCGGTTTCGAAGGTTTGCTTTAAATCAAATAAGTTCTTTAAATAATGTACGTGTTCGCTTCAGCCTATAGAAATGGAGAATAGGCACGACTTGTCAGAAATTGAAAGATCAGAAACTGCCAGCGCACTCCGATTCTCGTTAGGTCTCTGTAGATTTGTTACTAGGTACCTGTAGATCTTGTTGTTGGGTACTGTCAGCTTTCTCCTTTCGAATTAGCTTGGAAATCACCACAGTCAGGTGGCAAAGTTCAAAAACAGATGGTCATTACATCTGTATTGAAATCGCTCCATGCAATCATCGTTTATTCGCTGAAATCGTTGTAGCTACACCTTCAACAACTTTCATAATGACATCCCAACCCAACCATTCCGATTCTCTTGGAGACACAGCTCAAACGCAACGCTTGAAGCAGCATCAAGGTCATTCAACTCTCATCGATAACAGCAGCGGGCGCCTTGCACATGGCTATTATTCTCCAGCCAACAGCAACATCAGCAGCAGCAGGGGTATTTTGGGGAATGGCTCCTTGCAGATGAGTCCACTGTTATCAGGTCAATCGCAGTTTCCCTCTGACAATGCACTGTTCAATATGCTTCAGCTTCAAGGAGCACAGAATTCTTTTCAACAAGAACCGCAACTTTCTAGCGCAGGAGCCTTTGGAAACCTTCTTGTTGACCAGAACAACAACAACAACAACACTTCCAATCCAGCAGTGGGATTAAGGAATCTTGTATCCTCAGCGACAGCATCCTTGAAACCAAATGCCTTTGACACGTCATCTTTTTCTACTGAAACTACTAGCATGTCTTCGGGTACCTCCTCTGGAGCTGCAACAGTGCGAGGGAATATGATGGATTCCAATATGATGGATTCAGATTCAAACAGTCGTTTTATTACACAAGCGTTTCTGGAAGTCATGGCCAAGCGATCATTAGATGAAGCTTTAAAATATCAAGCGCAGCAACAGCAGCAGCAGCAACCTGAGAAGCAACAGCCTTTTGCCTCCGCAATTCCATCGCGCCCGGTCGAGGTTGCCCCCGAAACGAGGAAACGTCCCAGAGATGAAACCAACAAGATACATCCAAACCAGAGACCGATCAAGAAGAGAGTGGCAGAACAGAACAAAATAAATTCTTCAATTTCCCTTCCCAGGCAGGCCACATACGACCAAAAATGGAACCAGCACTATCATGAGCTAGTTGCCTTCAGGGAAAAACATGGTCATTGTCGAGTTCCACAGAAGTGTGAACCAAAAGGATCCTTGTCACAATGGGTGAAACGGCAGCGTTATCATCGAAAGCATAAACCGGAGATCATATCCGAGGAGCGGATTCGAAAGCTCGATGAAATTGGGTTTGTATGGGACGCACAGGAACTTGTATGGCACACGCGGTTTGACGAGCTACTCGAATTCAAGCGGAGCCACGGACATTGCAGTGTACCGTACAAATACTCACCCAATCAAAAGCTGGCGACATGGGTCAAGTGCCAACGAAGGCAGTACCAATTGCTTCAACGGGGGAAACAATCTCACTTGACTCCAGAACGCGAGAAGTTATTGGGAGACGCTGGTTTTGTCTGGAATCCTAGAAAGTCGTCTGACAGTGATGATGAATGAGCGTTGCGAAAACCAATTTGTATGCTTCCAGGCAATTTCCCAGATCTTGCCTACGTAGCTTCATTGAATTCCTTTCAACAAAACACACATGGAAAACAAGCCATATCGAAGCGTTTCGCATGGGAACGAATGCGCTCTAAAACGTCGAGCCATCACTCATCTGCAGAAACACAAATGCATCGTTTCTTTAAGACTCCCTGCACGGTAATTTAACAGAAAAATTCTCTTGGACAGTATGATTCCAACCAACAACAATTGCGATGATGGACATCGTTCAAACTCCGTCGTTCTGTTGATGGGCTGCTCAGTGTGGGTCATTGTAAAGTCTCATCATCAGTTTTCTTGCCACATATATCTTTTACCACTTACTACTATGTTAGTATGTTTTTGTTTTGGGGGAATCCCAGTCATTATCAAAAAAAGATTTGTTGGAACACAGATATTATGGGGGATCGTTTCAATTGACTCCCCTCCCCCACCTGCATTGGAGGGGAGAGGTCAACAACCCAGTGCAAAACAATCGTGTCAAATTGGCTGTGGAAGAGCTAATGAGGTTGTGAGTGGTTGCATTATTACGACACTTTGATCCCGTTGCTCGTTACTGGAATTCGCCGATGTAATGATGCAACCATTATATTTTTTCTTCGAGCCATATAGTCCTCATTGGCTGCAAATTTGTCACTTTGTACTGCGCTATCTCTGCCAGAGGATATTCCATTGAATCAATAGTGTTTTTTAAGTCGGATATTTTAGCGTCAATGTCATTGTCTTTGTGACGTTGTGACGCAACAAATTGTTCGACACAAAGACCAGGTTTGGGAAGACGGAAGGACTCGGGGATGGGCCATCAGAAATCGGCGTCAGTAGATGACATCAATAACAGAGTGTACGTAGATAGCGCTGTAGGTTCGAGAAGCCATTCCTCGATTCGGTTCTCGTTGCAAAGAGGCGAAGTTCAACTTCACCTTCTGATCAGCTGAATGGCCCTTGAGGCTCGATCTTTTTATTAACGGAGGGGGTACACTTTGTGGTGTTTCTGTTCGACATTGTTTGACGTTTGGTAGTGGTATTAAGTGTGGAAATAGTTTGTGTTTTTAAAGAGTAAATCTTGCGTGAAGAAGAGTCCCACATGACAAGAATATAAATCCTACCACTGTGGACGGAATTCTACGAACAGAGTATTTTTCCACACCTCGAAAAAACACTGCTCCAGCAACTACGCCAACGCATTCGTCATGATTTCTCTCTACGGGTCTTTAATTGCGTTCAGCTGTCAGTTCCTCTGGACAACTCTTCCACGTATGCACCCACGTTGGACAGAGGAAAACTTGGAGGGCATGTGCTTTTAGTCCTCGTCACAACAGAGGGGACATCGAACTATTTAAACCATCGTCACCTACACCATGGAATCTCAAGCCACACCCTCAGATAACATTCTTGTGCAGCTGATAAAGCTGGCCTCAGCGCAAGCATCAACCGAGGATAATTCAACGCTTATGAATTTGATTCGACAACTGTCACAGTTTGTCGCTGAGTCATCGCAGCAGTTGAGCGCGAACGAGAATAACTTCCCAATGCATACGCTGAATGCTCAGCCCCAATCGTCTTCGCTTTCCTCAATATCCAACGGTACTCCCCCGGCAACAAGCAACAATCATGCCACCAATTCACTAATACATCAGTCTCGGGTTCCTTCATCGGCGCACTTTTCATCCCCAGATCCCTCATCTGTAGTTTCAACTATGAATTCAACGACCACGCAGCCTTCTACCGCAACGAGCGTTTCTTCAATACCAACAACATCAGGAGGAACAAGCGCATCATCTTCTATTGCCGCGTCATTCCATCCAACTGCGCTTGATGCTAACGTCCTTCAGTCCAGTGATCCATTCATCGTTCAAGCATATTTGGAGATAATGGCCAAACGAACTATGGAAGACGCCACTGCTGGAGGACATGCTACTGGAAACGGGAAACTCGAAGATGATTCCGAAGCATCCAAGAAACCGAAAGCAAAACGCTCGCTGGAGGAAACTGAAGACGAAGGAGAAAGTGACTTGGATGACACCATCATCAGTCATCGCACTGACAAGAAAAGAAGGACGTCTAGGGATTATGAAGCTCCCGCCACTCTAGACCCTCGGCAGTCTACGTATGATAAAAAGTGGGATGATCATTATAACCAATTAGTCGCCTTCAAGGAAGAACATGGTCACTGCCGCGTACCCCAGAAATATGAGCCGAATGGAGCTCTATCACAATGGGTGAAGCGTCAGAGATATCATCGCAAGTGCAAGCCTCGGTATATCTCAGAAAGTCGGATTCGAAAACTTGACGATCTGGGATTTGTCTGGGATGCTCAGGATCAATTGTGGCAAACTCGATTTGAAGAACTGAAAGCCTATAAACTGAAACATGGGAACTGCAATGTCCCGTACAAATACGAGGGGAATCAGAAGTTAGGAACTTGGGTCAAGTGCCAAAGAAGACAATTCAAGTTGCTCCAACAGGGACAGTCATCAAATTTGACTTCTGAACGAATCTCTTTGCTACAAGGGCTTGGATTCGAAATGAACCCTAGTGATAGAAGTAGAAGCTAACAACAACTTTGGGGAAATTAAGACCTCTGCTCATTTTTGTCAGTCTCGTGTCTCTTCGGATTTTGTGGCTCATCAAATTCGCGCTTTCTCGCGCGACCGTGACCAATGTGACTTTTGGTTTGGCCAGCAGACGTATATCGAAACAGCTTATTGCCTACTTCACCCTGACGGTTCCCATATTCAGCGCAGGAATCGAAGAGAAAGCCATCTGATCATGTTCGACATGCATTCAATACGACTGGAAAGGTGTGTCAGTTCCCTTCATTCATCTGTCAGCGCACATCACAATTCGATTGAATAGACAAATAAAGAACGAAACCATCACTATGACAGCTCAACATTACATTTGTGACAACACCAAGCCATCAACGCACACCGACGTTCTTCTGCAACGTCTGAAGTGTGCTACAGAACAAGCTTCTGCAGTATTCGGGGCCGATGTATGCAGCGGCTATCAGAGGAATAAACCTGTCCGAAAGCCGACTAGTTTGGCCGACATTGTGACTGAAGCAGTGGCCCTGCGGAACCAAACCCAATTGTCTGCACTGGCCTTCCTCCGGCGAAATGATGCCACATCATCCATCATGGATTTGGGGAATCCTCCATCCCAGACCAATCTCAACAACAATCGCGCTGTGGATAGCGATGAACACATCAGTAGGACGCTTCCGAGAAGGGTTAGTGGAGACTTTTCCTCCGATCCCTACCAGGACAGTCGTGACGAAAAGTGGAATGATCAATTCCTTCAGCTGAAGGCCTTCAAAGCTGAGCATGGCCATTGCAATGTGCCACAGGACTTTCCGCAGAATCAAAAGCTGGCACGATGGGTGCGGCGGCAGCGATACCAGCACAATCACATGCCAAAGCACTTGTCGCAGCGTCGACGTGAGAAGTTAGATCAAATAGGATTTGTCTGGGACGCCCAAGAGTTGCTATGGCGAACTAGGTTTCAAGAGCTCAAGGAATTCACCCTGATACATGGTCACTGTGATGTTCCCTACAACTATTCTTTGAACCGGAAATTGCCGAGATGGGTCAAATGCCAACGCCGGCAGTTCAAGCTCTTGAAAGAGGGGAAACCATCTTGCATGACCAAAGAACGAATTCAGTTGCTCGAAGGGCTTGGCCTGAGATGGGTTCAAAAGCGAGCGCACTAATTTGCAGAATATAACTGCATATTTATGTATTCTAATACTTTAGTAACCTATTAATCTGCTACGACCGCGTCAATTCATGATGAGATGATCAAGTTGGCTATTTCTTTTGATGGTGCCATCACAGCTTCCAACCGAGGCTGCTGTTTCAGCCCCTTTTTTCTACCTTTTGGTTCCCATCGCCAACGCCTCTTTCGAAGAACGCGCGATGGCGAACACTTACACTGCCCTGATCGGAAGACCAAAAGAACATCATCAGAATCGTCAGTTTTCTAAGAGTTTCAAGTATCGAGGTTTCAATTGGCTACTTGAGC
>JAAMXS010004828.1:0-11158 GCA_019693525.1 Cylindrotheca fusiformis | reverse complement strand
TTTTTTTCTTTTCCCCGGAATTACCCCTCATTTAGTAGCAGCACTCAGAAAAATTTTCAATTGTAGCATAGATCGAGTTTCCTGGTTGTTGCGGTGAAGCCGGGAATGGGTTTTTCGAGAAATCCGGTTCCAGTGACAAAGCGAGAAACCACCAAAAGCATCCTTTTTTAGCGATGTTTCTCAGCAGTGGTCGTGATTCGAACTGCTGATTACAAAAATACCTCCTACATTGTTCTGTGTGATTGCAAGGCCTTAGCTTATATTCGGGATTGCACTCGTGAACAGATGCTACTGTGTTCATTGCGTCGGAGAGGCATATTTGTTGACGCTAATATGGGATGGCAGTTGCAAAAAAGATGCAGTAGAAGCGACGTTGAATAACTTCGACCACAAATTAGCAAACCCTTTTTTTGCACACCACACGAATTTTCCTTGTAAAAAACTACTACCCATGGCCCATGGTCATGGCATTACAATCAGCAAGTAGTAGTAAAAGCCGTAGTAGTACTCAGCAACCAGTTCTTCTAAAGATGAGCGCTACTATCAGAGCCCGAGTTGTCGTCGTCTTCTGAAGAAGATGACTCTTGTCCTTGCCTCCTCTCAGCTTCTGCAATCTGAGATTCAATGCCAGCTGCATCATCCTTCAACTTCTTCAACCTTCGGGAAGGAACGAAACATTCATCGTCCTCATCATCAGTGGATATGCCATTTTTGTCCAGGTACTCGTCAATCCTTTGTTCGATTCTTGCCAACCTTTTTCTCATACTTTCCACGACAAGGTTATCCATGACCGCTGACAGTTTGTCTATTTTCTTCATCATCTTCCTCTTGCGGAGCTTCTTTGCCGATTTTGCTGATTTTGCTTTAGGAGCAACCGAAGCAGCCCTCTTTCTCTTCTTCTTCTTCTTCTTGGACTTAGGAGCATTCGGCGCCGGCACAGAATGTGAACTAGCAGAAGATCTTTCCGAGAGTTTAGCACAAGTAAACCCAATAAGTTCGTGTACATCGAGAATATGAAACCAGTACAACAAACTTGGGCATTCTATTCCCAAGAAGTCTGCCCGGTCATCCCCTCCCCTTAGTTTGGCAAGCTCGTCGTTGTACTTGCGTCCCTCTTTGCCACTAGCTCCTGCTCTGTTGCCATCTCCTTCGTTGGAATCCTCGCTGAGAATACTAGTATCATCGTTCGTATTATCGGTAGAGTCAGGGGCCCGCTGTTTGGCACCATTGCCACTGATTTCATACCGTCGATTCAAGTCGGCAATCTTTGGGCGCATCTTAAGGATCATTTTCTTGGCCTTGTCTGCTGTCAACGTGTATGGCCCTTTCACAATCATGATTTCTTTCTCAAAAGCCGGATGCAAAGTGGGCAGTGCTTCAGTTAGCACCGTCCACCTGGGATCGTTGAACTTCTCCACTGCCGCCTCCCAAAACGTGGTGGTCTCCCCAATGGTGGAATTCCTAAGGTCTACACCGTCATCATCCAATGAGCTTTGGGTTGCCAGATACTTTGCCTTCAGTTCCTGGATGTTAAATAGACTTACAAATCTGAGACGATCATTGAACGTTTCATGTGGAGATCTCGGATTTGTCGACCTGAACTCGGGTTCTTCCTCCACGTCAGGCTCCTGGAAGGAGACTCTGATAGCCGCCTCCGCTTCAACGACAAAAGCTTTATCTTCTTCAGAAAGTGGAAGCCTTCTCATTTTTTGAATCAGCATAGACTTCGTTGAGTTGCTCGCATTGGGGGTAATGTCCGGGTTGCGTCTTTTTGCCTCATTGACCACCAATTTCTTTGTCAAGACAGAGAAAAAAGCCTTCTTGATTTGCCTCTTCTTTATAAAGCGAGAGTACACCTCGTGAGTTCTCACATCAAAGCCTGGAATCGCCTCTTCAGCAAGAAAGAGAATCAGGCCAGTTTGAGACTCAGGTGGAACTTTCCCTTCATCACGTATATATTCGCGGAGAGGACGAACAATGGCGCTCATTGGGCTGGAATGTTGTGCTTGGTTCCAACGGCTTCAGTGCAATGATTTGGCAGCGACAGATGTATAGAGCAGGAAGACTCGGAGATGTGTGGAGCAGAGGGACGGAGATGAATGAAATGGATCTTGATTTTGAACGAAAGATGAGATCTGGGACCAATGCTAGTTGTTTTTATGCATTTGCAGATGAATTTTTGCTGCTCATGCAAATGGTGATTCTACAATGACCCGGAGGAGGGTCATTGTCAAGTTTTCACGCGCACGGATAGGTGCGACTGGTGATTTCGGACGAGGCAGACTTGTCCGATGAATTGGCCATGGTACGTGTTCTTGTTCCGACAAGGACAAACGGACAACAGAAAATTGAAGGCCAGGAGCCATGCACTTGAGGAAGCTCAATAGCAATGATCAAATTCAATTCCTCTTTGGCGATCCAGCACTTTATCTCGGTTGTCAAAGATGTGGAATGTGTAAATTTGCCACCCGGCAAAGTTCAACTCGTTGCGTTATTCCTAAGCGTTGCCGTTCGGCCGCCATTGGTATTATCCATGCAACGGATACGAGTATCCACACTCGTCGGCAGGTGGCAACATTGGTCACTGTTGAACAGAGCAAAAGCGATTCGAACAACTGGACTTTCTTTGACCCCCTTTTCTTCCACGTCGGAAGGACACGAGGTCTCTTCTGGTCTCTCCTGGGACGAAAGGACGAAGCAGTTTCTGAAGGACTCGTCGAATCCGACTGTCACGTCGCAACAGTTCTTGCCCCAAGCACAGGCTGTCATTGAGCAGCTAGTACCGATGGCAGATGATGGCAATACAGAAGAAGTGAATGCGTTTTCTATCCGGAAGACACCGTTACTAAATCAGAACAACGAGCCCAAGAATGTGGCACTTGCATTTGATTTTCTCGACCGAATGTTGGAGCTCGAGCACGAGGCTATCGCAGGGGCTGGCGACGATGAAATGGTACATCATGGCTTGAACAACCGGTGTCTAAATGCGGTCTTGAAGTTATGGAGGGAAAGCAAGAATTCCAACAAGTCCCGTACTCTGTCCGCAGAGGAAGTCCTGGAACGTTTGGACCACTATCGAAGCGTGCGGGCGTCCTCCTTGTGGATTCCAGATGTTCAGAGTTACAATATACTCCTGGATGGCGCCGGACTTCGAGGAGAGATTGATTTTTGTGACCGAGTATACCGGTGGATGTGGACCGAATCAGAACAAGATTCCTTACTACGACCAGACAACGTTACCTTACGAACAATGTTCAAGGCTTACATTCACGCAATGCACAGTCAAGGAACCAATGTGGATGCTCCTGAGGCATGCGAGGCGCTGGCAGAAGACTGGATGAAACGAACTCAGTCCACCTCCTCCCAGGTCATATATCAATCTCTCATTCATGCTTGGGCCTTGTCGGATCCTGTTCAATCCGAGGTTTACTTAAAAACTATGGCTCAGCGATGCTTGGAGGGTGAAGAAGAAGGCCCGGATACGGTTGCATGGAATCGAGTTATTTCAGCCTACGCCATTCGTCATGATCAGCCACAGAAGGCAGCAGAGCTGTTGGAAGAATTCTGGCAGTATTCACAGCTCCTCGAGGAAGCAGCGAAAACAGAAGATGAGCTCAAATCAAGAACCGTTGCCAGGCCAGATCTCTTTTCGTACAACAGTGTCTTAGAAGGCTGGGCAAGGGCCAATAATTCGAAGGAAGCAAACAAGACGTTCACTCGTTTACAAACTGCATCATCTACAGCTCCGAACGCCATCTCTTTCACGTCTGCAATCAAAGCAAATAGATCGAACTGGGAACGTGTCGAGGAATTGGCGAATGACTGCATCCAAGCCTATCAGGTACAAGAGCAATCAATGGATGAGGAATGTTCACAAGAAATTGTTGGATTAGACCTTCCATTCTTTCATGCTTGGTTGCAAGCGGCTTTGCACGCTGGTGGTGGGGCAGTCGCAGTAGCAAGGGCAAGATCCATCCTGGATAGAATGCGAAGTTTGAAAATACAGCCAGACACCAAATCCTATCTTATCCTATTAGACTGCTTCCTGCAAAACAACGATGATATTGAAGGAGCTACCAAATGGTTTATGGAGAATGCCAAATCGGATATGGACGAAGCTTCTATCGCTACATTTGTTTCAACTATCTTGACTATGGTCGACGATATATCCATTGTCCCACCGCTCCTCCAATTTCCTAGGCGCCAATCCATATCACTCCTTCAAGCGATATGTGATCAAAACTTTTTGACTCGGCCCGAGACTGTGGAGCGCCTAATATCGCAGTTGAACGCTGGCCAAGGGCAGGCCATTTTGCAGTTTATGAAATACGAATGTTCGACCAAAGCGTTTTCCATCGTCTTGCGGAACATGGCAAACGAGTCCAATGGGCCAGGTGCTGAGACGGTATTCCGACAGTGGAAAGAACACCACTCCGATGACGACTTGAGCTCGTTGGCGGACATGTACACGAGTCTCATCATGGCCTGGTCGAAAAATGGAAACGTTGCCAGATGCGAGTATTGGCTGCAAGAATGGCTCGATGATCGTCAATTATTGCGACAACCAGATAAGCGAGTGCAGACTGCGATTATGTCGGCATTCGCAAAGGCTGGAGATGCAGAAGGTGCACAAAACGTTTTGATCAGATTTCGTGACCAAGGAGGTGATCCCGATGTTGTCATGCACAACGTTGTGCTCAATACTATTGCCAAATCAGGATCGAGTCAACTCGCTGAAGAATATCTGAAACAGGAAATGAAGGGTGTTCGCGACATTTTTTCATACAATACCATTATTAATGCTCGTGTTCAAGAGGATGATGTTGAATCAGCTCTGAAGTGGGTGGAAAAAGTCGTTGACTTATTTCAAAAAGAAAACAATCTTAGTTGTCAGCCCGACTTGGTCACGTTTCGCCCAGTATTGTCCTGGTTGAGACGATCCCGAGATGTTCATGCAGCCGAACGAGCTGAAGAAGTGCTGCGGTGGATGAATGACTTGCATGAACAAGGTGCCTTGACAGAAGCTCCCGATTCTCATTGCTATCAGCTCGTTCTGGATGCATGGTCAAAATCAAGAGCACCAAATTCATCGAAAAGAACAGAAGATTTTCTTCGGTACATGATGGATGATGCTACTTCCTTGTCATATGCCACTGTTATGCGAAGCTACAAACGGAATCCCGCACGTAAACTGGCTCTCCTGGATGAAATGTATGGCGCCTATTTACAGGGCAACAACAGTCTCAAACCCTCAGTGGAGATATTCCGGCTGGTATTGGAAGATTTGGCAAGAACCTCGCCAGAACGAGCCGAATCGTTCGTATGCCACCGGATGGCCAAGATGTACAGTGACGGACTCAATACAGCCAAGCCAACTCGAAAGGCCTACAATCTGGTGCTGAAATCATGGGCTCAAAAGCAGGATGACCCCAAAGCACATATACGGGCCGAGTCTTTGTTACGAGAATTGCAATCGAAGTATTTGGAGGATGGAGACCCAAGTCTAATGCCGACCATGGAATCATACAAGGCTGTTTTGACAATTACGTCCAAGCAGAAGCAAGTTTCCAAGGTAGAATCTCTCTTTGACGAACTCTTTGGAGCCTACTGCGCCAGTCCTACTAATGCGCTAAAGGACAGTCTCAAACCCGATTTGGCATGTATCCATGCCGTGCTGTTGGCCTATCGATCGACCAATGACGCTGCCAAAGCCCAAAAATTCTTGTCACAGCTTGAAGAGTGGAAAGATACAAATGTTTTGGACACGGAGCTATCGGTCCAATCCTACAATATGGTCTTATCCAGCATGGCCGGACAGGGATTGGCAGAAGATTGTGAATCCTTTCTGTTGCAACACATGATGAAAGATCGAGGCATTGAACCGGACATTGCGTCGTTTAATACCGTCATGACAGCTTGGTCTCGTAGTCGCCTTCCGGAAGCCGGAGCTAGAGCCCAGTCCTTGCTTTCCGAGAAGATGACAGTGGCACCGGATGCCCTGACCTTTAGCATATTCCTGCGAACCGTCGTCAAGAGCAATGGTCCGTCTCCGGAACGAAAAAAGCAACAAGCCGAATCTGTCCTGGAGCAAATGAAAGCTCATGGTGTTGAACCCACTGCGAGGGATAGGAAATTGCTTTCCGTTGCGAAAGTGTTGTAGCAATATGGAATTCACTGGATAATGGTAGTTCAGAGTTTCAGTTATGTCGTCTATCCTATCGTTTACACTACCTACTAGTTGTTGGCGAGAGATGCTTCAATCGCAATAGTGTTAAGGTTTCTTGTCGTCTTTTTGTTCAGGTCAGCATTTTTGGAAGAGCTTTCAATTCGCGTACGTATACTCTCTATACATATGTACACAATCTGCTCAAGGAGCCAACGATCCTTTCGAAAGACGACTCAACAAATCGTCCATGTAGGCTACTTGGTCGAGCAACAAACTCTTTTGGGCTTGCAATTGATTGACCAATGCTTCGTGTTCGTCCAAATCGCATTCGTCGGCGAGGGCAGCATCTTCTTCGGCTTGGAGACACAACTCGGCGACATTTTCGATCGACATTAGATCGATATCATTCAACTTGGGGACAGTGAAAAAGTGGATGCTGTTGCCTGTTGTTGTTGTTGTTGTTGTAGGACCACTGCCCAATGGTGCAACGAAGGCATGGGCAGAAGAAGCCAAGAGCAAGAGCAACAGAGTGATTGTATTCATATTACTCATCGCGAATCTTTCTGGACTATGGATATTTAGTATGGGCGTGGTGTCAAAGCCTTCTCGTTTGTTTTTCTCAAGAACAAGACCAATAGCAGAATCTGATGGGATTTGCATTTTCAAAATGGTATCTTCCGGAAGGTGATTGGATGAAAATCACGAGGTCTTCATGTGAAATTGCAGTTATTGGTGTCGGATGACGAACGTACGGAAAAACCCGAAAAGGACCAAGAGAACAAGAATCCTAATAACAACATTCTGAAGCAAGAGGAGGATGACTCTCTCCCCATTGCACTACACTGCGATCCCTAGCTCTACCGCTTCAGCAATTGCTGCTGTTGCTGAGGATCAATATGATACACCGATTCACTGCATTCTTGTTTTATTCCTTTATTTTCGCAACAACAGTGATAGTTCTGTACGAGGCGAACGCCACTACCAGCACAAACAACGAATGGCATCGGCGACTTTGTGGTGTTAATGGACGAAACTGTAGCCACAATCAAGGAAAATACGCCAGACATGATGCTTCTTGTCAAGATTCTCAAATCCATTGTCGAGATTTTGCGTTGAAGGGAGAGTGCATAAAGAATGAACCATGGATGACATACCACTGTCCCCAATCATGTGGCTTGTGTGTATCTTCCAAATTGGGTGACGACGATGCAACCTGTCGAGATCAAAATAGTCACTGCAGTGACTGGGCCGAGAATGATTTGGAATGCTTTGTCAATCCTTCTTACATGAGTGAAAATTGTGCCAAAAGTTGTCACTTTTGTGTCAATGCCACACACCTGCGAGAAACGAACGAGGAGGATGAGGCCGGAATCGAACGACGATTTTGGTATTCCCGAACCGATTTTGGGATTTGGCAAAAGATTCCTCCGGATAGTCCCCACGTACAAGCTATTACCGACACGGTTCGTGCCATGGATACATACTCACGACAACTTCCAGAACTAGGTCCGAGTGTCTTGTGCAGCAATTTGCATTCCACCTGTGCCGTGTGGGCTGTCGAACATGGTTGCGGGGGGCCCAATTTAGAATTCATGCTCCAAGAATGTGCACTGGCATGTCAATCCTGCCATGTGACGAAACAATACTATCAATGCTCTTTGTTACAGGAACAACAACAAGAACAGGTCAAGAAAATTCCTGTGTTTTCGACCGGCTTGTCTTCTGTTTGGAACCGTTTGCAAAAGCATCATTCCGCCGAGAACTTACTGAGCAATACTGGTACTACCAATAGTGACGAATGGATAGCCTCTCTTTCATACTCGGCCCTATGGAAGAATAAAAAGAAGTCGAACCAAATGATCCAATCTTTGTTGGAATATTCCAAACAACAATTGGAATGGAGCACAAAGCAGGATGGCAGTAGTAGTAGTGGTGATACTACTACTACTACGATTACTACTACTCCTGGTAAAAGGGCAATCTGTCAAGACGAGGAGAATAGTCCTTGTTCCGTTTGGAAGGAAGCTATTGCTACATTATTGGGCATTTCATCGTCATCATCCTATTCCTATTTGGAACCTTTGGAATTGGTACATTACAAGGAATTTCAACGTCAATTACCACAATCCGATTTTGATGTTCACAATGGTTGGAAACCAGCTGGATCGACCTTGTTGACCATTTTCATCGTCTTGCAACCTGCTACAAAAGGTGGATATCTTGGATTTCCGGAATTGGATTGGTTATTTATTGAACCACCTGAAATATTAATTTGGCCCAATGTTGCAGATGACAAGGACAAACATTGGAATCAAGAACTACAATCGATGCAATATGAACAATTACCAGTTGTGGAAGGAGAATTGTATGGAGTCTTTACAAGGGTACGACAATATCCCTATGAAAACGACAGTCTATGCGAGCACTAATAGTAGCAGAAGTAGCATGTAAGACTGGCAGATGAAGGAGGCAGTTCCTCAATTGGATTGGCGGTTGTTGGTGGAAAGCATACCAGAAAGTCAAGAATTGTATGGTGACTTTTTCCCAGAGTACACAAGCATCCCCTGTGAAAACAACAACAACACCACATGTACAAACGATACAATGACGAATCGTAGTAGACGAAACAAAACGAGTCGTAAAATATATATATAAGAAATATATATACTACTAGTATAACAAAATGAGCCAATTCGATAGTGAGTCATGTCCATGAAATTACCCCCCAATGAATGTATTGAATTGTGTGTGTGGTGTGGTGATTCTGTTTTATGGTTGCCTTGGCACTCTGGGTGCACGGCTACCGCCACCACCATCATTGGGCGTCTGTTGTTGTGGTTGCTGCTGTTGTTGTTGTTGATCCAATTCATCAAAGGAACTGGGCATATCACTACTGGGTCCTCGGTAAATATCTCTCCAGTTCTGGGCGTGCACTTCATCCAAGACCAAACTAAAGCAAGAAACAAGCGCATCTCGTTCCCGTGGACTATTGGCTTCGAGATCCAATGATCCTTCCTTGGTGAGGAGTGAAAAGCAGAGACCGTCACTGACCGCCGCATTTTCGACACGTCGTAGCGCAGTGGTTTGTTTACCAACATCGACATACATAATATGTGAGAGTGGAACCTGGTGGAGTTTTCCCATTTTGGGTTTGGCATCCTTTTGTCCCTTCTTTCTCGTTTCTGTCCTCCATGTGACCGAAGATTCCGTGAGCTGCAATCGCACCGTCTTGGGCTTTCCACGGCTGCCATGCGCCACAATCAAAACACCCGGATCACGCAATTGCTGCATGGCCGCACTAATGACAATTTCTTCATTCTGTTGAAAGTCGACAATGGGTTGTCCATTCTTGTAGGCCAATTCTTCGTCAAATCCACGACGCGTAGCAATGCTGTACGAACCGACCGTCGATCCTCCCGCGACACTGACAAAGCCACCATGGCGCGATTGTTGTCCACGGGTTCCATAGGTCCCTCCCGTGGCCGTCGACGCTCCAGCGATCGATCCATCTCCAGCCTGTCATTTTTTTTAATGATAGAAATAGTAATATTTAAAATAGAAAAAACGAGAGTGGGAAACACATAACACATCGACTGCATGCATTGATTGCTATCAGCATCGCCTTCTTCTGTTTCCATATCTTGCTACTACGTACCACAGAATAACCTCCTCCACCACGCCGGCTTCTTCGACTCCGTGCAGACCAAGCATGGCGTCTTGGATACGCTCCAAAGTATGCCTTACGAGCCGCCTTGGGGAATAGGAGATATAGCACAAATAATAACAACAGAGAAAATATTCCAATGGAATATTGAATGGGATTCAGTCCCAATATTCCAGTCGGCATTGTCATGTTGGGCCTTCTTGTTTGGTTTTTGTTTTTCGTTTCAGTACTGTACAGACTCCACAATAGCTATGTTTTGACTTGTTGTTATTGTTGTTGCACAATCTAGAAACAAAGTACACTTTTGTTGACGCCGTTCGCTTGTTCGCTCTTGTTGGAAAGCTAGGAAAGGAACGGAACGATGGCAAACCCCAAAACAAACAAAAGCGTCTTTCAAATGATGTTGGGTTGTTTCATACATGTTGTCGTTGTTCGTTCGTTCGTTGGGATTCCCTACAGCCGCTCCGGCCCGGCGCGACCAGCCATGTGTGGAGTTTCTCCTACTGTACATATGCGGACACAAGAATCAACGCCTCGTGTACATACCCACTAGATACCGTAGACAAATGACGCTGGCACATTCAAAACCGTTGCCAACGTCGGATGTGCAAACATACCTTTTCTATATGGACATGTAGAAACAACATACCGCATTCCAATCCATGGGCCACACTTCGCTAGGGGTTCGCTCGGACAGAACACCGACTGTCGGCGAACCATTGTCCGGCAGCAGCAAAATATGGTCCTGGCTGACGGCGGCCCTCCCTTCCTCCTTCCGACCCAAAGCACGAACAAGAGGGAAATCCACGCAAACGCGAGAGATTTTTGGTAGCAACAACAACAACAATATCTATATCTCTTGTTCACTGTCCTTTTTGCACATCTTTTAGACGGAATAAAATACAGATATCATCATCATGGCGGCTACCGATCAAATTCGTCAAATGGTGAATTTCATTCTCCAAGAGGCACATGAAAAGGCCAATGAAATCCGAGTCAAGGTAAGAAAGAGCTGCCGTAGTGGCGGATATGGATAATATATTGGATGCTCGCTTTTCGTTGTGGCGGACCAACATTCGATCATGCCTTCTAGCTACTCCAATACGTATAATACGTGCTACAATAATGACAAATGAGAAGGATGAATAGAGTTGTTTTCTCGAACAGGCAGGTTGGATTCCTTCCTCTCCCCTCGCCATGGTCGTTGCCGTCGTTGAGTTTCACTTTTTTGGGGAGGGGGAGTCGCGACCGTTATGGCCCACGTTGGATCCTCGTACTGTGTCTACGAACGCTCGCCCAATCGGATCTTTTTTTTCTCACACACATTT
>JAAMXS010004816.1:0-23485 GCA_019693525.1 Cylindrotheca fusiformis | reverse complement strand
ATATTACATAAAGATATATCATGTATACGCGTGCAGCCGACATAAATCTGTCGCCCGCAAGGCAGTTGGGGGGGTGTTCCAGTTAAAGGTTTCCTTCAGAAGGAACATTTAGACCCACTTGCTTTCTTTTCGGTCACAGATAAAGATCCCAGCAAGTATCTTGTGCCTTCCCTTGCACCACCTCCAGACACTTCTTATTCTTTTCACAAAGATATACAAGTTACAATCTCTAAAGAGTCACTCCTTCACTCGCAAAAAAGCATTTGCCGTATTCACCAAGATGGCAGACGGATCTGATGACAACGATTCCAACAAGGGAAGCAATCGCGAGTCTCGAATGGCAAGTCGGACAAGAGAAGAGCAGGAAGCGAAATTGCGGGCTTCATCAAATCGGACCCAGTCCAGTGACTCTGTTTCTGCTGGAGCTCAGCGTTCTGATGACTCGTTGGAACCATCCGATCGAAAAGAAAGAGCGGAAATCAGAGATCGTCGAGAACGAGAGTCCAAAAGGAGAGCCAGAACTGGTCGATCCAACAGGCCAGGTGCCATGTCAGTTGCTTCTTCCGCCAGTAGCGCAACTGACCGCAAGGAAAGGTCACGACGCCGAGAACATGAACATAGGGACGAGAAGAGAAGAGCTCGCAACAGAGCCAATGAATCTGCCGACCGAGTTCCTGGAGCTCATGCTTCCACTGCTTCCAGTGACCGTTCTCGTCGCAAAGAATCCAGACATGGCTCTGGAAATAGGTCGCGCATCAGATCGAATGACTCTGTGAATTCAGCTCCTGGCTCTTCTATTTCTGTTTCATCCATTGACCGTTCTCGCCGCAAAGAAGCAAGGCATAGATCGGAGCAGAGTTCCTCAAGCGGGGCAAGTGCCGCCCCCTTGTCTCCGTCCGCGTCCAATGATCGTCCCGAGGCAACAAACGTGCGCGAAGTGACTAACGCCACAGAAACTCCACAGGAAGGTATGGAGATGAAAGAAGAATTACTGGATGACTCTGGACCTATAGAGATAGAAGCAAAACTTGTCGACGAAGAGGCTGAAATGGAACGCGTGAAACGTCAGTTGCTAGCAGACCAGGAAGCTGCAAAAGTTGAGCAGAGGATGGAAGGAGAAACTGAAGCAATTCAGACTTCAGCAAACGATGCCGACGAAACAAAGCCTTCGAAAACCTGCAAGATCATCCTTCTGGTTCTACTTGTTTTGATAGCCGGAGGTGTAGGCGCCTATTTTGGGACTCAAGGAGATTCGGCATCTACTACTCCCAAGTCCACAAACAAGCCGGGAAACGGAGATGATCCACCACCTACTACGTCACCGGTCACTGTTGTCTTGGAGACTACGCCTCCATCGCAGTCTCCAACGGAGGCACTTGTGTACGAGAGACCGTCGGAAGAATCCTGTCTCGCAATTGCAAGCGGTGGCTTAGTCCCTGGACAAGTGGAGATGGATGTCAGGAGCTATGATGTTGAGCTAGACGTGCTTCTCACCGTAGACACATCTATCGATGACGTCCTTGACGCAGTCAAAACAACGACGCAAGAAAAACTACTTCCAGCTCTGGCTGGATGCTCGGAGGACAGAAGAAGTCTTGGCCACTCTATTCGTGGGAATAGGCGACACCTAAATGAAGCTCGTCGATTCGCTATTGCCAATGGGGATGTGTCTGTCCGAGAAGGAGAAACTGGATCTTGTCAAGTCACGATTGGAAGCCCATGTTACCGAGTAGCTGCGACGCTAGATCTCGCAGTCAAGAGTGAAGACGAAAAGAACCATGTTCTTACTGCCTTAATTGTCGGTGTTTTTGATGTCGATGACTTGGTTGGTGTACTTGGTTTGGGTCCTCCGTTTGCAGCGATCAAATTGGTTTCCGCCAAGTCCAACACACCGACACAAGCACCCAGCAATTTTCCGACAAGCATGCCAACCTCTGTGCCCACCAAGGTTCCAACTACAGATGCTCCCACAAGAGATGCAACAGATGCTCCCACAAGAGAGCCGACGACAGATGCTCCCACAAGAGAGCCGACGACAGATGCACCCACGAAAGAGCCGACGACAGATCCACCCACGAAAGAGCCGACGACAGATGCTCCCACGAAGGAGCCAAGTACGTTGGAGCCGTCGCCAAACCCAACAGTTGCACCTACTTTCAATCCGACTGATTCACCAGTTAGTGAGTGCGGCCAGAATTGTGTCGGGTCCGCAGCATGTAGGTTTGAAGATGCCGTGCCTGACATAGGATGCGACGCTTGCATTGGGGAATCTGCGTGCAGGTTCATGGATGGAGGAAGCGTTAGCGACGGTTCTTGCCAAGGTTCTCAGGCGTGTTCTTATCTCAAAAATGTTCGCGTTGGTCCCAACAGCTGCATTGATGACCTCGCTTGTGCCTGCCTACCAATGGGCACTACATTGGGAGCCAATGAATGTCAGAAACCAGGCGACTGCTGTTCGAAGAACGGAAATCCGCTTAATATTCCGTCAGACTCATGCCGCCCGCTGAACGAAGAGACTTGTAAATTTGCTTCTGGCCCAATTGGATCTGGTTCGTGTGGCGGCAAAACCCGCACCTGCTACGCATCGAAGGCAACCATCGGAAGGGACAGCTGCAATGATGGTGGTTGCAGAAATGCATGGGGGGAGGTTGAAAGTAATTCTTGCAACGGAGATAGGGCATGCCCTGCATCTCAGGACATGCTAATTCGGAGAAATAGTTGCAACTGCAATGCTTGCTGCTCATGCCTTGATGGAAAAGGCTTGGACTTTGTAAGAGTTCCACCAAATAGTTGCAACAGTCTTGCACCAAACGAGGAGTCTATCGATTTTGACCCCAAGGACCCATCAGCTGGCCCTTTTGAGCACTGCTGCGTTGCAGCGAATCCTGGAAGCGATGGAGAAGGTGGCGGAGATAAACCGAATCCTGATACCGATGGAGAAGGTAGTGGAGACAAACCGAAACCTGGAACCGATGGAGAAGGTGGCGGAGACAAACCAAGGGATCCTGAAAACGACGGAAAAGGGGGAGGAAATGACGGTGGGGAGAGGCCAGAGAATCCTGAAAACGACTGAAAAGGGGGTGGAGATAGCCAGAGAAGCGGGCCAGAGGGTCCTGGAAACGACCGAGAAGGAAGTGGAAAGAATGGCGTAGGTAACGGACGAGATGCTCCTAACAGTTATTGAATCCGACCATCGCATGGGTTTGATGTGATTTCGAAGACCGGCAGCAAATCAGGCATGAATTGCAGCCAAGTTTTTGTGAATCTCTTGGCAGATATGAACCACGAGCATGTTTGTCCTGAAATGGACCAAAACAATGAGGATAAATGAATGACTTTTGGAGCGCTTTGCAGAAATTGGTCGTCAGCGTGTTCAATACAAAATACACCAGAGACTGAGTTTACGAATTGTGTATTGACGTGCATTGCTCATTTTGAAACAGAGGTCCTTTCCAACAAAACCATCGTGAATAGAGAGTAGGTAAATGCATAGCCAAAAAAATAGTGTTCGTAACTCGCACGCCATCACACGCACTATATCTTACTCGATTTGCAGAAAGATATGTGTGAGGGATGTTGTCATAAATCGCAACACTTGACAGACGAACATCAAGGCACGTCACAGCCTCTGATGGCGCTGAAGGTTGCGCCAGACATGGATATGATGAAATCTTAGCGAAGCCTTTTCATACTTCAGTGACACCCACCATCAATCCAGCAACCCACTGTTTGATCTCAAAATCAAAGATGACGAGGTCGAACAACATGTCATCCATTCAGCCGAAGGGCTTTATTTCTTCAAGTCGCCATCAATTTCTGTGCTCGATGATGTCCACTCTTTTATTGCTGTTCTCAAAAGGTAGTGCCTTTGCTGCTCGTCCGCGGTGCACACCAAATCGAAGCATGCTTCTCCGCCCAGAAAAGATATATGTATTGACGGCGGCCGGGAGGATGAGAGGTGGTGGCTTGAGCAACCCTGCTCCCTCGACAAAGTTGCATTCCGTCCCCATGACGCCACTTCTGGATCTATCAAATCCCTTCTGGAAGGCAAATGCAATTTATGCAGCAAGCAATACACTGGGCTTTGTCATCAGCCTCGCTACAGGATCACATCTGCATTTAGATTTGATTGGCACGGGCGCCTTTGCCCTTGCAACTTTACCGGCACTTCTTCGGCAGAATGTCCCGGACCACGTCCAATGGTCCTCCTATGCGATTGCAGTGTGGGGCGTCAAACTGGCAAGCTTCTTATTCTTTCGCGCTACCCAAGTAGGGAATGACAAACGTCTGGAGGATCAGTTGTCGACAGCCGTTGGCACCTTTCAATTTTGGGCATTTACAATGATGTGGAATGTTCTCTGTTCTATGCCATATATGCTAGGATTGAGCGCTGTCAGCAGTGGGATTGCTCCAGGAATGGATTCGGCCTTTCTCAAGGCCGGGGGATTGATTTATTCCGCTGGCTTGATCATCGAGACTTTGGCGGATTTCCAAAAATGGTCTTTCAAAAAGTCCCACCCAGGAAAATTTTGCGATGTTGGGCTGTGGGGCATTAGCCAGCACCCAAACTACCTTGGTAACCTAGTCTTGTGGTTTGGGATTTTGGTAATGAATGTACCATGGTTGATTGAATCCTCTGGTGCTTCCCCTCTATTGCCGACTTCGAATGGCGGTATGGGAGACATGCTTCGCAGCTGTATCAATTGGGTCTGGAGATGCCGGAGATTAGCAGTTGCACTTGTGTCGCCATTGTTTATGTGGACGTTATTCAGCTCTCAAGCATCGGGAACGTTGACAAACAGTGCCGAACTTGCAAAATCAAAGTACAAGGATGTTCCAGGATATGAAAGTTATATAGAGGAAGTCCCCTTGATCATTCCAAAACTTTGGTGAAACAAGCGTTTGTCAAAGAATCGACTAATCTTAAAAAGTATAGGAATTTCCCAAGTAATACATCAGACTTGCGACTAGATATCCTTACTCTTGTCGCTCAAGATGCGAGTAAGCTCAAGAGAGTTCCAGTCATGGAGTCAATAGTTGAGTCGGATGAATCAAAGCATTGTCTTGTGGCAGTTATGTTGGTAAGGATGATACCAAGCTTCACGTAGGTTCGGTCGCTTGCCGGCGCGTGTCCAGAAATTCAAATCATACCAGCATGTCACAAAACGACAAACTTCTCGAAAGCAACCTGCATTTTCCTTCCAAAGCTGAACCACTTTCTGAACCGATTGTCTAGACTTTTCTTACATCATGAGCAACGACGGTAGTGTGAGAGCCAGTATGGAACCTCATGAAGAAGAGGAAATGTTCATTCGCGTGATTGCTCCCGCCACTTTGGAAGAAGGCTATTCCTTTGATGTATTGGTCGATGGAGAGCCTTTTACCGTTCATGTTCCACCTGGAGGCGTCAAAGAAGGACAAGAATTTGATGTCTTGTACGATCGTGGTCCTCGATATTTTGATGATGGTGAAGAAGAAGAAGAAGATACGTATCTCAGCAAAGATGGTGATACATTGCCAGCTCGTACTCAAACGTTGACAGAAGAGGACGACAAAGTCGTCGGGGACGATGATAACACTAACAAGACATGGTTCGATGGACAAACCGGTGCTCCCATTGGACGTTGGAGGACTTCACTTTGTAGTTGCTTTGATGTTCTTACGCAGTCTACGTTTTGGATGGCTGCTTTCTGTACTCCAGTATTGGTAGCACAGCTGATTAACCGCTTCCATCTCACCTGGAATGGATCGGCAGGGGATGTTCAAGACACGCAACTCAGCTACAATCGCATCATTATGGGTTTTATCATCGCTTTGGGACTTTGGAAGATTCCAGGTTTTGGAGATGTGATATTGCTTTTTTATTGGATTGTGGTTGTTGTCTACATTGGCACTTCTGTCAGGGCTCATACCCGACAGAAATACAAAATCCCAGCGACACTGCCAACCAGATGTGGAAAAAGTATGGAAGACTGTTGCTGCATGACCTTTTGTGGATGTTGTTCTGCTATTCAAATTGCAAGGCACACGCATGATGACAAGGAATATCCAGGACTTTGCTGCACTACCACTGGATTGGGTTGCGAAGCTCCCAGAATTGTCGAGAGCTTTTAGAAGTCATCGGGGATTTCCGCAATCAAGGTTATCACGCACACGTCGCATCCGCATTTACAGGGAATGCGAACACAGCACACGTAGTAGACAAGAAAGCAGAATGAAGGAAAATACTCTACTATACACATACAACATAGGATTGATATATGAACAACAACATGAACTTATAGAAATCATTCATTTCCCCTCCTCATTGATAATGTGCAGTTCTAGAACCCTCCAAGAATGAAGATAGGCATTCCTCCGTGCTCTTTCTGACTTCTCCAGGCTCCACATCTTGCGTTATACAATCCAAGGATACGCGTTTACCTTGACCCAGCGTGAGCGAAGTCACACACAGATCGGCTACATCTTCGCGGCTGATACAGGTTCTTCGGTGTTTGAAAAACAAATTGTCATCCACATCCAACACCAAGTCTTGCACACCACCAGGTGTATCTACTAAACCACCAGGATGAAGGATGGTGTAATCCAATCCACTCTACATTTTATTTGGTGAAGCATGAGGCTGGAGGCTCAAAATCAATTCCGGCATGGCACATACAAAGTCCTTACCTCCACTAGATATCGTTCAGCTTTTCGTTTCCATACTAGGATGTCACCATTTCCACTTCCGTCTTCGTTCTTTCCTACTCTGTTGAGAAAATGGCTCCGGTCCGTCACTCCCATGGAGCTTATCAAGACAACATGCTTCATGCCCAACTTCTTCGCCAAGTTGATCTGTTTTCGTTGACCGTAATAATCCACTAGTTCAGGGTATCCATTGTTTTTCCATTTGAATCTTAGATTTCGAAAATCAATAGCCCTTTTCCGTTGCACAAGATTCCAAGGTGCCATGAGCACGGCCTTGGCTAAGGATCTTCGACTGACACGAGGAACGGCAGACGTGCAAATAATCATCGCGTCCATGTTTTTTAGCAATCTGTTTGGTAGATCTTCTTCAAATGTTTCAGATGTAATGTCCGACACAATCATGTGTTCCATAGGGACGCTCTTGATGAGAGATTTGGCACCTTTCTCCGTTCTCACCAACGCTTTCGGCTCGAATCTGGGGTCTGCTTCCAACTTTTTCAACACCAAGCGACCCGTTTGACCATTCGCTCCTGTCACCAATACTTTCATGGGATTTGAGTTGGAATTCGCAAAGGATTCAGCTGGTTGACTTAGCGTAGCAAGTATCAGAATGATGGTAACTCTAAACAATGTCAAATTGCGACGACTCGACTGTGGCGCCTTTCGATTGCAACTGCAGCATTCCGAAGACCTCATTCTGACCGTGGAAATTAGAGTGTTAAGAGAGAGATTGTTATCTTTTCTTGTAATGATATAGAGGTATCGCTTGAAAGTGAGGGTGTCGTGTCGTCTTCAACATCAAACGAAGAAGCCGAAGATTCTTTTTGGCGGGCTGCAGTATTGTCAAGTCAGTTTGCAAACATATGCTCCTGCAGTCGTACGTGGCGGAACCTGACTTGACCGTGACAGCTGAAATTCTCTACTTTGCGGCTAAAATATTCGCAGCACCAGCATCATTGTAATGACGACAATCTGAGGCTTGGCTACTACTAAAAGCTAATACTCGGCATGCTATTACTGGTGTCAGACTCCGAACTATGCTGGTGGTGCAACAATGAAACGAGAAGAATGCCCTTTCCAATATCCTATACTTCTATTCTAGTAGATGAAAACAAAAGCAAAGAGAATAAGAGCCAACTCTCCCACTGTAAGCTAGTAGGCTCCTTTCGAGCGCGATTCCCCGGTTCCAGTTCGTCGGACAGGGGTGGCTTGAACAGGCGTGGCCATTTTGATGGAACCTTTTGATGGAGTTACCCGGATACCTAGATCATCATCATCATCGGACGAACGGGAGCGGCCTCGGCTGGACCCACCTTTCACTTTGTCCCGTAAAGCGTTGAACAATTTTTCTGCAGAATTGGTCCGTTTCACACCGGGCCTCCCCGCCTGTCTCGAGTGAGAAGAGCCGCCACGCCCTAGTCTCTCAGCGGAACCGGAGCGCATGGTCGGTTTGTCACTACTGCCATCACCGCCGAACATCCGTTCGTTTGAACTGGACCCATTCCTAGGACCCTGCTTTCGAGGAGCTGGCCTAGGATTGCGATCCTTTTGAGCACTTCCTGCAGATCGTCGGCTTTGTTCTGCAGAAGGTTTTGCAGCACGCCTCCGTTCCTTATCTCGGTTCCGGTCGGCGGAGGCTCTCGTTGGACTCCTTCCGACAGAGCTTCCGGATCTCTCTTTCTTCGCTCTCGCAGCGGAAGAGCTACTGCGTTTGGCATCATCGGCTTTTGTGGGCTTAACCTTCTTGACTCGTTTGACTCTCTTCCCGTGCGTAACAGGTTCAATGGACTGTTCACCAGCTTCAAGATCTGGCACAAGGTTTCGAGAGGGATGCCAATGCTCGAATTCTGCTTCACTGCCAGAGGCATCCTCCACAACAATACCTCCAGGATACACAACGCGTCCTCCGATTTGTGGGGGAGGTCCAAAAGTGACATCATCATCGAAATTTGAACTTCCAAAACCACTGTGGGCATAGCTAGATTGAGCATAGCTAGAGTCAAGCGTATCGTGATTTCCCACATATGGCTGAGATTCATGTAGCACACCAGTAAAGGATCCGTCATCTGATTCTATGTCTGAATCTTTTTCTTCGTCGTAAGAGGTTGATGGTTCGACAGATGATTCGGAGGATGAAGATGGCTCAGATGATTCTTCTGAAGAGCTATCGTCCGGCAAATCCGAGTGACTACGTGCTGCTCTATCCCCAGTTCCTCTCCTACTTTGTTCCACTCTGCGAATCTGTTCGGACGGTAGACTCTTCGATGGTGCAATACCACGTCGCTCAGGAGCTCTCCTGGTTTTTCGACTACTAGGACTGGCAAGAGCTGGGTTGTTGGCCATGTCGCTCTTGTTGCTACTAATAACACGTTTTTCAGGAGCGCGTCTTCCTTTGCGAATAGGCCCTGATGACGCTGAGCCAACTCCACTACCACCACCTCCTAAATTAGCAGCGGCGCTTCGCGGTTTCTCCGGCTTCAATACATGGGCCGAAGGGTCGGCACTTCTGGATCTTGGGCGTGGTGCATCGGGTCGAGGACGACTCGTGCTCCTGGCCCTGTTTTCATCGGGCCGAGGACGACTCGTGCTCCTGGCCCTGTTAGCAGCATTGCTACTGCTGCTCCCACTGCCGCCTTTTCTTCCTCTCTTCGCAGCAGCAGGAGCAGGCGCTAGATTGGATTCGGACGTTGGACCTCGTGGTCGCAATTGGTCAGCCCCCATACTCCTGCTCGCATTAATTCCCCGAGCGGAAGGCGCCTTTCGGCCTTTGCGCACAGGGTCCCCTGATTCCGATGGTGTTGGTCTTCTGACAGGTCGTCGTTGTTTCGTTGCATCATCTATGCCCTCTAGAGTGGGACGTCTCGCGCCAGTTGGAAGACTTTTGTTCCGACCAATCCCTCGTACCGGTGGTTCGCCGCTCCTCACCGAATCGACACGAGTACTACTATTGTTCCTGACTGGAGGATCCGTCCGTCCACTACCGTTCCGCCTTGGTTCATCACCAGCAGGCCTCCGGACCCGCACTCGTATCGGAGTTGACATATTCTTCACACCTTTTCAGCAAGTCGGATGACCCAAATGTTACCTTCTACTCTAGTACCTCTCTATACTCTCTATTATCTTTGCACTGGACAACTCCTAAATTGGAGGCTGTTGTCGTTTCACCAGCAGCAGAGTAGATGAAGCCAACAACTGGTGGATGCCGATTTTATTTTTGGAGTTGGGAGTTAAGAGAATGACTTTTGGCTGCTCAGTTGTTTTTTGCACATCACGCATGTGCACATTGGAAACGGATGAGAGAGATCGTTGTGTTCTTCGATTGCGCCATTTACCACACAAATTAAGCCTCTGTGCTATTTGGCACGTGACCCAGAATTCCAGCGACGGTGTATGCATGCCTATATTCACCTTGGTCATTTGTCCCACTAGTAGGTTTTGTACGTGAATTCTAAGAGGTTTCTGAAAGTGAGTTTTTGGTGCGTCCTTTGTCGGGAAGGCGAAGCTTGTTGTTGCCTTCCAAAGAGAGAGATATAAAGCAACTATTATGGAATCGAATCCGAGAGCCAGTCCGATTGCGGTTGACCTTTAACTGGGCGTGAGTCACGGGGCACGTTCGAGCTTGGCACAGAAGTGATATACGTAGAATGGCATGTTGTTTTGATAGAATAGTGTATACAAAAGTGTTGAATAGCAACTCGCTGCTGATGCTGCAATCCGGTTGTTTGTGTAAGAAGTAGTATGCAATAGTGTTGTGGGGGACCTGCCAAGTGTTTTTGTTTCATATATGGCGCATTCACAAGTATCAGGGATCCCTTCCGCTTTAACGCATCCCAATCGTCTTCGGAAAAGCAGCCAGATTTGCCCAGAATGAAATATAGAGGACAAGATGTCGTCCCAATGGACGTTTCAGGGCGGTCCCAAAGAGGGTGATGCAGACTCTTGAATACTTGGAATCATACTTGTACTCAGATCTGTTGACTAGTGGAAGGTGCGTCTGAAGGTGTCAATGATGAGGATGGAGAAAGAGATACAGTAGGCTCGATAGGTTCCACAAGGACCACAAGAGCGGGAGGACTGGAGGAGTCGCCGGAATAAAAAGCAGCGCCACAGTAATCATTCTCCGTTAAATTTCTGTATCGGATCATGAGATTCAAGGTATCTGCCACTGCATTTTCCACGGTGTCTGTAATTCCGCTCCAAACTTCTCGCAGACCGAAATATCGAAATTCGGTCACCGGCTCCACCAATAGTGTATTCAGATCCTCCTCTCGCAACTGAGTAATATCCAGGGTGGAATCCAGCTTTAACAAGGACAATTTGGGTACCAGACGAGCAGAGCAAGGAAGCTCCCAAGATTTAATCAGCCTGAGGTAGTATGTCCGAATGCCTTTGGTAGTGATTTGCAAGTCGCTTCTCCGGTTTCGGATACCTGACAAATCGAACTCCAGAAATGCAAACGTGCCTACCAAAACAACAACAAAAACAACAAGATTGAAAGATCAGAGATCGACCCGGAGGTTTAGAAAAGAAAAAACAAAGTGGGATGAAACAATTTTCTTTGCGTACCCAAGTTCCCCACCGAGAAGAATCCCAGCTCTGCTTCGGTCATATTGATTCCAACCTGAATACTGGTGTCTGCTACAGCGTCAAATACAAATTCATATTGCACCGGCGTAGGAGCATTGGATGCTGATGGCGCCGGCGAACAGGCATCAAACAAAGTCACCGTAGGTTTCGGTATGGTCGGAACAGGAGTCGGAACAGGGGTCGGAGCGAGACCTTCAGGATTTCCATTATCCCATTTATCACAGATAACAAACCAACCACCAGTGGGAGTTCTAGTCGAAGGCCCGTTTGAAGGTGTCGGCGTAGGAGCATTGGATGCAGTTACCGTAGGTTCCGGTGTGGTCGGAACAGCCGTCGGAGCCGGAGTTGTGGGTGCCATGGTAGTGGGAGGACTGGTGGTGGGACTGGGCGATAATGGTGCTGCTGCTTCATTGCCCTTGCTGCCCCCAAAGACCGCGATTCCAAGAGCAATACCAATAACCGTCATTGCCATAAGGCATGCCAATAGAATGATTACCACCTTTCGCCTTCGCGCTTTTTCAGCTTCTGGGTCAACATTCCCAATGGGACTCAGCGGATCATCACCATATCTTGACTTTTCCACATCGTAGGTTGCAATGTAGCTACCATGCCGGTACTGGGCGTGTTCATCCCTGAAGGCGGCGCTCTCTCCATCACCATCGATGTCTTCATCATCGCTATCGCCATCATCATCATTCTCATCACTATCCTCATTGCCATGGACGATGATTGATGTTGATGACCCAGACGGTCCAGAAGTGGCATTATCCGTCACTTTTCCCTCCCGAGTACTCTCGATTTCGTATTCGGTGGAAGCGTCTTCGTCGTCAGAAGAATCGTAGGTCATTCTCGAGAGTTTGACAACTGAAGATGCGAAAAAGAAGAAGAAGATATGTTGTTACGCCGTACTTCTGTTGCTATGTTGTGCGCTATGTAGTCTTTGCCTTCTCAAGGATACGAAGAATTAATTGTATGATGTGAGCTGTGCAGTCTTCGTTTTCCCAAGGATACTCTTTTAATAAAAAGCTAAGAAAGACCTATGCAGTCGACCCGTACTCCACTTCTCTATTCTGCCAAACGAGAGAACGCAAGCATTTGCAGTACAGTACGGGATTCTGCGGGTTGATGGACGGACTCTCCTGGGGGTGGGGGTCCTCCCCCTTAACGACGCCGTTTAGTTCTGTAGGGTAATCGAATATCACCCCCTAACTATATTGGGGATTCACAAGTCCTCTCCCCATCTCCGCAGACTGAGTACGTGGCTGGACAAAGCTATTTCGGACCCGTCCTTTCCACTGCATTTTAATTGAAACCACAACTTAATCCTTCACCTAGAATCGAGCATACTACAGTCAATTTTGATCTACTACATCATACAATTTGCCACAATCAAACCATTGATCAGGCCATGACAAACGATAGTTGTGGTGGGTCATTGTGGACGGAAATCGTCTTGCAATGATGACCACAGTCATACGCAAAATCTGGAAGCTTCGCCCCCTGGCCCTCCGCAAGGGCTCTGGCGTTCAATTTTACGATGACCCTGATGACTGAGGATCAAGAACCGGGTATCCGAGTTGGCAGCCAGTCGCTTTTGCGGGCAGCAAATGGAATGGTGCCCTTGTTACTAGAAAGAGAGGCCACGTTGACAACTTGTGGTCAATCCTTTTGTTGCTAATTGCAATGGCAGCGTAGCAAGGGGATTGATGCTCAAGTTGTCATCGCACTCAAAGAGGCTCAAGTTGTCATCGTACTCAAAGAGGACAGAAGTTGGCTCTCTGCCTTTTGAAAAACCTCGTGGTAACACTGTCCGTCCTCTTCCGTCCGACTCCCGTGTATCCAGTCCGATTTTGGTTGTCTTTAACTGGTCCTGACTCTGGTCTCTGATGGTACCAAAAAAAGGGACAAATTCGAGGTTGGCAAAAACCTAGAAGAAGTGATATACCTAGAATGACATGTTTCGTTGATACAATAACTATTTAAGAGTGTTGAATTGAAACTGGTACCGCTGCTGACGCTGTAACCCGGTTGTTTCCATATAAAGTAGTAATATCTAGTAGTGTTTTGGGGGGAGCTGCTGAATGTCTCTGTTTCATATGGCGCATTCACAAGTATCAGCGATCCCTTCCGCTTTTAACGCATCGCAATTGGCTTCGGAAATGTAGCCAAATTTGCCCAACATGCCAAATTGAGAACAAGATGTCGTCGCAATAGAAGTTTCGACAATGGCGTTGGGATCATGCATTGTTTGGCCGTTGCCACAAAGGTTGCAGGTATACTGAGGCGGCAAGCACAAGCAAGTGCTTTGGAGCAACGAACATTGGGCTGGGCCGTAGGCATTGGGTTCGACCGCCAAATTCATTTGAGCTTCTTGACAAGACACACCGTTCACAATCACAGTAGGATTGTCAAAGTAGGCACCCTCTTCTGTACAGGGTATACAGGGGGGCTGCCTTTGTTCGCATTCACACTTATTCTTCACCGCCGCACAGTCTTCGGGGCTTGCATCGTACAGGAAGTACATATTCTGCAGCATTTTCAATCGCAAATCGGCACAGGTTTCCGGACGATCCGGCCAAGGCTTGGCGAGAGAATATTTGAAGACATCATCGTGGTGGCATGCCTGACAGCCGGTGTCGGTCGGGTATTCGGAGGCCTCCAAATCGGAAACCTGCGACGGAGCACTGGATTCCACAACCGAAGGTTTGGCAGAAGTCGAGGGGGCGGGTGAGGCGGAGGGTCTCAGAGAGGGCACCGCCGAAGCAATTCCAGTGGGCCTGGCCGAAGTGGATGGTTCCATGGACTCTGATGGCGCTTGACTGGGTGCTTTGCTTTCGGACGGTCCGGAAGAGGGCGACGCAGAGTCTTTAATACTTGGCATCATACTCGTACTCGGATTAACGGATGGTTGACTAGTGGGAGGCGCATTTGAAGGTGCCGACGATAGGGATGGAGAAAGGGATGCAGTAGGTTCGATAGGTTCCACAAGGACCACCAGAGCGGGAGGAAAGTCGGAGTCGCTGGAGTAAAATTCGACGCCGGCACAACTAAAACTCTCTGTTGCATCCCTGTTTTGGATCATGAGATTCAAGGTATCTTCCTTCGTACTTTCCACGACGTCTGTAATTCCGATCCACACTTCATCTCCCGCTTCACCAACAATTGGTTCAAACACGTTCTCTGGAACTGTAGGATCTCGCAAATTGGAATATCGAAATTCGGTCACTGGCTCAACCAACATTGTCCTCAAATCCTCCTCTTGCAACTGAGTAATATCCAGGGTGGAATCCAGCTTTAACAAGGACAATTTGGGTACCAGACCACCATTGCAAGAATACTCTTTTGCTAGAATTAGCCTGAGGTAGTATGTTCGAAGCCCTTGAGTAGTGATTTGCAAGTCTCTTCTCCGGTTTCGGATAACTGACAGATCCATTTCCAGCAATGCAAACGCATCAAAATTATCCACACTGTTGCCTACCAAACAAAAAGGATTTGAAAGATGAGAGATCGATCCGGAGGTTCAGAAAAGAAGAAGAAAACAAAGTACGATGAAACCATTGTCTTTGCTTACCATTTTCCACCAAGAGGATGTCCGATGTTGCTTGAGACGTATCGTTTCCAACTTGAATAAAAGTGTCTGCTACAACGTCAAATACAAATTCATATGGTACTGGCGTAGGAGCATTGGATGCCGTCACCGTAGGTTCCGGTGTGGTCGGAGCAGGCGTGGGAGCAGGAGTTGTGGGTGACATGGTAGTGGGAGGACTGGTGGTGGGACTGGGAGATGCTTCACCATCGTCCTTGCTGCCCCCAAAGACCGCGATTCCAAGAGCAATACCAATAACCGTCACTGCCATAAGGCATGCCGATAAAATGATCACCACCTTTCGCCTTCGTGCTTTTTCAGCTTCTGGGTCATCATTCCCAATTGGACTCAGAGGATCGTCACCATATCTTGACTTTTCCACATCGTAGGTCGCAATGTTGCTGTTGTGTTGGTACTGATTATGTTCATCCCTGAAAGCAGTGCTTTCTCCTTCACCATCAGTATCTTCATCGTCGCTATCACTATCATCATCCTCATCACTATCTTCAGTGTCGTGGACGATGACTGCCGATGACCCAGAAGTTCCAGAAGTGTCATCGTCGGTTAGATTTCCTTCCCTGCTACTCGCGCTTTCGTATTCGGTGGAAGCGTCTTCGTCAGAAGAATCGTACGTCATTCTTGAGAGGTTGATCAACTGAAGATGCAAACTGGAAAAGAGGATATGTTGTTGCACCACACTTTTGTGTTGCTATGTTTATGCGCTATGCAGTCTTTGCCTTCCCAATGATCCTCTTCATTGTGGAAGAATAAGAAAAAGTCTAAAAACGATTCACCTCCCAGCACCATGGAAAATTCGCACGAACCTATCTTCGCGCGCCGGTCTGACTCGTGCCGCTGGGCGAAAATATCTTATAGCGACTAGAGTCTTGCTGTCGACCGATACCCCCGTTCTCCATTCTGCCAATAGTACAAGTCCATCGACAAACAACAAGTAATGCAACCATGAATTTAATGGTTCTCAAAGCGAGGGTAGAAAACCAATTGCAAGAAGAGAAGAAGAAATCATGAAGAATATATGGCGCCATTATCTCCTTCTATCGTTCTTCTTCCTGAGATGGATTTCATTTTGTTGCGAGACGACCGCCAACACATGCCTTGACGACACATCATCCTTGCCGTCCTCAACCTCCGAAATAGAGGAAGAAGAAGATTACTTCAACAATCGTTGCAGTAACAACAGCAATGCTACGTATCAATGGGATCCGGCAGGATTACATCCCTGTAACATTGTCCAAATGACATGGAAGGAAGTGAAAAGCCGATTTGGACCTGAGGGGTTGCCTCCAATGTATCCGCATCCATTGGTCATTCTTGCCGACTCTTCAGCTACTACTACTACTCACAACGACCAGCAGCATTATCGCAATGCCCACTTTATGGAACTTTCACGAAAGGAAACAATTCTTGATTCATTCCCACCCAACTTTATGGTGACCTTATCAAGTTCCAATTCCTTTTCGGAACATCGACGAACGATTCCCTTGGAGCAATATTTGCACGAATTGGAAGAACAACCACAATCATTTCCACATCAAAGATCCAACGAAACTTGGTATCTCTTTGGAGAAACATATTCCGACGAATGGAAACAATTCTTATCCAATTATCAAGTACCGCTATGTCACGCATGTATTACTGAACAACCAGAGAGTGGTGGTGTGGCTCTTTCCTTTGGAATTGGAAATCGTGGTTCCGGCGTTCAATGGCATGTTCATGGACCTGGATTTTCCGAAGCCATTGTGGGACGAAAGCGTACGTTGTTGCTGTGTATATTTGTGTTTTTGATTTGAATCTTTTTCTGTTTCAGAAAGGGTATATAACCACCAGACACTCACTTTCCTCGTTAATGCATGTGCACTCTTCTTGTTTTCTTAGATTGGGTCTTGTACAAGGACAAACCAAACTTTCACAAGGATCAAACATCGAGAAATTGGATGGAATACAATTATATGAGCATGACACCCAAAGATCGACCATACGAATGCACTTTGGATCCTGGAGATGTCATTTACTTTCCAAACATGGTACGTGTGTGAATTGTTGTTGTTCTTTTTTGGCAACATCGAACTTTGGCTACTACTTGATTCTAATGCAATGACTGTACTCTACCTTTTTTTCCATTCACGTAGTGGTGGCACGCAACAATTAATTTGGATCCCTACACGGCCTTTGTCTCCACCTTTACACAGGAACACTTGTTTGTATAGTAGTAGTAGAAGATTAGGTCGTAGCCTAATAATAGCTATAGAAGACTACTAGGTCTTCAGAAATATAATACTGGTCGATTGTATCTATTATTAATATCAAAGTCCTAGTTTACAAGACATTGGGAACCAATGTTGTTCTTATTCCTCTTCGGTCGACAGGTCACCCCAGGAAACTGCATCACGGTCGCGTCGTTTTTCTTCAAAGGTTCGTTCGACCCAATCTCCAACGACGCTACCAACTCCCGCAGTAGCCATTAATGGCAAAATGACATTGTAATCTCTTGTCAATTCAAACAACAACAAACTCGCTGTCAATGGAGCACGAAAGAGAGCCGCTAGGACTCCTGCAGCTCCTACCAATGCATAGGCTTGGACGTCGGCCAGTACAAAGGGACTCGCATGTGATAGCATAAACATCTTTTGGACGACATTGTGAAAGGCAGCGCCCGTCATGCCTCCCAAAAACAAGGACGGTGCAAAGGTACCTCCCACAAGACCACTTCCTGCAGACACCGCGGTGGCAATAATCTTGGCCGCAAGCAACGCCAACATTAATCCAGTTGACATGGCCGTACTGTTGGCAAGCAGGGTGTTCAAGGTTTCGTATCCAAAGAATAGAATTTGAGGAAAGACGAGTCCCAAAACACCACAAAACAGACCGCCCATGATGGGTTTGAAGAAGTCTGGAAGTTTGGCCATTCGTTTGCGAATGAATTTGGGACCGCTTAATCCATCAAAGACTCGTTTGGCAAGTTGTGCCGTCCAAGAAAAGCTACCCGCCACAACACCGGAAACAGCTCCCAATAACAAATACTATAATAAATAGGAAAGAAGGAAAGTGACAGGGTCAGTTCCTAATGAAGATCCACTTTCTTCTCAGAAACAGAACAAAAACGATTAAGCACAACGTACCATTGGCAATTCAACGAGTGGCGTGTTGAGGTGATAGGATGGGACCGACAGTGCGAGCTCTTCACCAAGGTAAACCTGCGACACCAGAGCCGAAAGGACCGAGGCTAGCAAGATGGCCGTGATCGATCCAGATCCAGAGGAAAGGTAGTCCTGTTGGACTTGTTGTTGCCAAGAGTTATCAATCGACTTGGTACCAGACTCGTCGTCACGTTTGCCACCCTTGATGGTCAGCGGTGGGAGATTCTGTTGCAAAATTTCCAAGGCAAAAAAGACGCCAGCAAGTGGAGCATTAAAGCCCGCAGCGACACCAGCCGCGGCTCCTGCGGACAACAAAAGACGGTTGCGTCGAATTCTGGCAGCGGCATCTACTTCGGCAAGCTTATCACTTCGTTGCATGGAGGGTGGCATGCAAAGACGGCTCATCGTCATACCAACTTCGACCGAGGGACCCTCCGGTCCCAGGGAGCAACCAGAACCAAGTGTAATGATGGCCGCGAATGGTTTGCGAATGAATCGCATAGCTTTCTTGAATCGCGTATCTTCCTTGACATTCATCGACAGTTCGTCAATTTCAATGGCCGTCCCACGAAGACCTGGCGCAAACTCTCCAGTTTTTGCCAAGAGACTGACGCCTAATCCACCCAGGGCAGGGATGAGCCACCAGATAAACTTTTCCGAAAAATTGGTTCCGTACGCCGCTTCTCTCACGGTTTCAATCGACAATTTGAACATGGCCACGGAAAATCCAGACAGGACACCGATGAGACCCGAGGCAAACATAACGTACGACGCGTCGTAATCAAACATGGTAGCTGCCGCTCGTGCCTCGCTGGCATCTTCCGCAGCAATTGCCACGGCAACTTCTTCTCCCTCATCGGTCGATACAACCTCGGAAGCATAAAATGCGGCTGGGCTTCCATTGGCTGTGGGCAGTTTCTGTTTTGAAGTTGTTTTGGTCGTCTTGTCGGCTGATGATGATGCTGTTCCAACGGCTGGTGGAAAGAAAGAGGATTGTTCCTCTTCCGAATCGGATGACGATTTCAAAACAAGCGGTGGTAGGACTCGTTTCCGACGTTCATGCTGTAATCGATCCACTCCATTTGTCGTTCTCTGAAAAACGTTCTGTTGTTGGGGGAAGGAGAAACCAACAGTTCCAGTCCACAGCAGTGTGCTAAGAACCAGAGTGACGACAAGTCTGGAATTGGTCGGAAGTTCTTTTACCATGGTGCGAGTGAGAAAGATACTATGTTCGGAAACTATGACGACGGATGGCTACGAGGAACTTCGTTCTCTTCCCATTGAGAACGTGAGAATTGTGAGAAAAAAAAGGAAGTCTTTAGGAATCCGTGATGGGGGTGACGTGTGCATGGGAAAACGTCACATTTGGGTCAATCTAATCCAAAAGGGAAGAACGTACTTTCAAAGTCTCAATATTCAAACAAGACGTGCCACGAAGAAACGTACGTGCGATGATGGTACACGTGTCTTTTTTGTGTCTCATTCTTGACCGAAAGCAAGCCAAGTCATTTTCAACCATGACATGGTGTTCATTGCGAATTTCAACTCTATTAAAGAGTGTAGTACACACTCTCCTACATTGCAAAAGAGCAAGAGTCAATCTCTGCATGCAATGGTGGGCCGGTATGAATTGTCAGACTTATCCTCGGGCAGTTCAGATGTGGAAAGTGGCTTCCTGTTGGATGAGGACGTGTACTGCCAACAGATAGGAAGCCAAGAGGGTGCTGCTACTAGTAGTACACCACGGAGAAGAGCATACGTCCAATCCCAATACGATAGGAACACGAGCAATGAAAACGGGATGCTGGCGGATCACCATCATCCTTATGAAAAACTTTATTATCGACCGATTCTACCCAAAGATCGACTTCGAATTCAGGAATTGCATGAAGAGTGGTTCCCGGTTGCCTATCAGGAAGAGTTTTATGACAATCTCGTCCATGGAAAGATGTTTCAGACAAATGATCCCCTTTATACCAACTTGGTATGCGATGAGGATGATGATATCAAGGCTTGTATCGTTGGAATGTTTGTGAAGGGAGGCATCCTGAATCACGCCAGTCGTCAACTGCTGTTGCCAGACTGGCCAAGTAGGCACGACAATGTCTTTTACATTATGACATTGGGCACTGTTCCAGAATTTCGTCATGAGGGATTGGCTACCTCTTTGATTGCAGAACTGGAACAAATAGTCAAAGAGGATCAAGGATGTGGTGCCATGTACCTACATGTTATTACTTCCAACAAGGCAGCGATTCGGTTTTATGAGCGACTAAAGTTTTGGAGAGTCCAAGAGATTGAAAGTAAGTGTTGGAAGGCCATTTTGTTTTCTTCGCTCTCTGTGGATTCATAACTCACATTTCAATTGGATGGGTCCTCAGATTACTATACCATTGACGACGAGCAATACAATTGTTATCTTTATGCTAGGTACTTTCACGGCAATCGAGGTCACTTGGGCATTGTGAAGTTGTTATCGTGGTGGATATCATCCCTGTGGCACCGATTTCGTGATCCACTTTACTACTACATGATTCAAACTCGAAAAGAAGAGTCTTGAGAGAATTTGGATAACACAAAATGAAAGTGTCTTGGATTCCCTCCATGACCAGCAACAACAACAACAACACTTGACCCGAAATTGTGGTTGGGCAACTGCAATCGAACGGAACACATATCTTGGCATCTTAGACAAAAACAAAAGTTTTCTGTGAAAGTCGCAATTGCTTCAAGACGGATGTGGAACCAGATGGCAGGATGAGATGGCGAAAGGTATTGGAACCTTTTGGAGCCCAACTAAAATCTCTGGTGTTTCAATCAAAATCCTACTACCAAACCCAAAACGGAATCGCTGTAAAACAAAATATATTATTGTGGAAAGAGAGGAAATGTGTCAAAACTATATTCGGATGCATGTGTATGTGTGTGTGCGTCTCTGTTATCTATTCGTTCTTGATGTTGCTTGGTAGCAGTAAGCTTTTGTCTTGTCGTCTCTCTCAAAAATGATGATAAATAAATGTACCTACACGTTTCCCCACTTTCAGTCCATCTTTATGAGGATGTCCTGTTGTTTTGTCTTTTGGAATGCAGTTTCTTAGTAAGAAAACAGGAGGTTCTAATCACCTCTTTTGCTCAATGTTCAATCATTTAAAAAAAAAAACCATAAAATGGAGGGCCAAACGGTGGTATCCGCAATGACTCTTGTTTTCTACCATCCAATGTATATGTGTGCATGTATATTCTTTCTCTTGTCATTGCTTTTGATTCTGGGTGGCTCGTCATGTTCTGTCTGTTGGGAAGCCTATTCTCACATGGAAATGGAGGCCATGCGAGATGATGATGACAGCGGCATTGCTTCATGGGCTTCACCCGTTGTTGCAGTGGGTTGTATTGTTGTATCACAATGATGTTGATGATGATGATGATGATAATATTGAGATAGATCCTTTCTCATGACAAGGACTGTCAAATTGGTCCTTTCTTCTGTTTCTTGTCGTATACTTTGATATCCCAATTTTTCATACATTCGAATGGCCGCTTCATTTTGGGTACGAACCTTCAAATGTAAGGAATGGGACAGTTCTGGATGATCTTGGACCCATTCATTGACTTGAAGTTCACATCGTCGAACCAAGGCCGATGCAATTCCCATCCGTTGATACTTGGGATCGACAGCAACATTGCACATGTAGGGTCCATTCTGACCACGAGCCTTCGTGGACGACCTAGGATCATCGTCGGTTGTTCGGGCATCCACTTCAGCAACGCCCAAGACAACTCCCGAAATGGCATCACAGGCCACAAAAATTTGATGCAAGGTTTGAGGTTTGGGAAAACCCGATTCCAAACTGAGATAGGTTTCAAGTCGTTCAAATTGATATGTAAAAAAGTTGGTATTCTCCTTGAAAAATCCATCGGCAAGAATCTTCGAGGCCCGGCCCATATCAACCAAGAGGGATTCTCGAATGAAAAAGAGTTCCTGTTCTTGTTGTTGCTGTTGTTGTGAAACCTCGGCTTGCTGAACTTGTTCCTGTTGTTGTTGATGTTGTTGTTTTTGTTCCTGATCCCACCAGTGACTCAGTTGATCTCCATGATTCGCTTGATTCTGTTCTAAAAATATCGTATGATCCAATGGTGTCGATGGTGAGGATGTACTCCAAGAATTCACCACCGTTGGGACTACTTGTAACAAAAGTAGCACAAAGAGTAAAAATGATGCAGAGGGCAACATGGCTGTGCTAGTAAAGAGTTGGGGGGCGTCTTTGGTGAAGAAGCTGCCACCAGAGAAGAACGTTTGAAATGATAAAATGACACAAGAGATTGAATCAACCAGAATATAAAGTAGTGTGTAGATTCTTGTTTCGCCGGAATGTCGTCGTCATCAGAAAAGAAGCATGGCTGGATGACATCCACCACCCTGTGAATTCTTTTTTGTTGGCCATCTGTCCCGCGTCGTTTTCCTGAGAAATGACACGGACCACGTATGCCTCCCAAGATGGTACGTTTCACACATACGTTGTTTCTGATACTAACCCGGAGGAAGATTGACAGTTTTTCGTGCTGTTCGGCAACAACATCCAAAAACTTTTCTCACTTGGATACATGATGAGGAATTCAGGAGACTGTTTGCTTGGATCGATCCCCCTTCTCTCATGTACATCATGGGATCCTGACACTAGGAAAAAAATCCATACATAGAAAACGATGGGCGGTCCATCCATGACTATCATTATTATGGCTAGACACACACGTTACGGATTGAATCACACGGATAGGAAGGAATTCTCTCAAACATAGGTGCGAGAAGAAAGAGAGTGGGAAAACACCATGATGCGTTTGAAAATCAACAAGTAGGGGTTTTCAACACCTAGTATTAGTAGAGAGAGAGAAAGAGAGAAAGCGTTTCTTTTTGTCATGCGATCAACGGTTGTAAAAACTATCCAACTGCAAATCGTGGTAAACCCTCTATGGGGAAACGAAAACGAAAACGGAAAATGCCACCGATAACCGTGAACGTGTAGGTGTCCCGAACGTTGTTATTAGTCGTCGTGGAAATTCACTTTTCTGAGACTATCGCACCTACATTATCCAAGGAGCAGCCACAGTTTTTGACACACACACACACCTCTTCTTTGGTCAAAAAACCATTAACAACTCAAAAAGACACAATTCCACAACCAAGAAAAAAAAACGATTGTTTCACTCCCGCCCCCCTATCGATCAATCGAAGAAAAAAAAAAAACAACCATGAATCCAAGCACCAACACTGTAAACAACACCAAGAACTGTAAGAACAATAACAAGAACAATATCAGAGACAAGAAGAACGATGGTAAGGTTGTTGCTGTTGTTGTTGGGCGAGGTGACATTCCCAAACGGGAAGAAATGCGTGCCATTTTTGCCATGTGTCGGAAGAATCAATGGAATTCGGTCCTACGGTGCGTGGAACACAATCCGACGATTCCCA
>JAAMXS010004799.1:0-35235 GCA_019693525.1 Cylindrotheca fusiformis | reverse complement strand
GAAGCTGAGGCCTCGGTGCGAACTGAAGGCAACTCTGGTCCCGTGGTAGTGAAGCTCGGAGGGATTCATGCCAACAGTCGCAGCATCCCGAAGTCGCAGCTCTTGAAGCAAACAATCTATTCTGGTTCCTCACTGCCTCATCGTCGTCGCCGCCGCCTTCGACCATAGCACTCGGTGAGAAAACTCCTCTTCTCTCATCGTCATGAGTCTCTGCCATGGTGAACGTCGTGAGCGCAACATCTATCCGACCCGACTGTGCTCTACTATTATTATGCATAAGAAATTAAGACGAGCAAAAATGACTTTTGCTGAAAAGGACATACTCTGTGGATTCAAACGGTTATCTCCAGTCTAAAAACTCTATTTTAATAAATAAGCTTGCAAAATCACTACGAGAGTATAAAAAAAGTGTGGACCAGATGTTATAGGCATCAGAGATACATTGATTGAATCGTTTGGATCAATTAGGGACTGAACGAAGATCAGACATCATGTTTGGTGGGGTCTAAAGAGTGATCATGGCGTCTGTCGATTCTGATCCTCCGTTGTCGTCAAGAAGGCCATCGCAACGACATGCCAACGTGCAAAAATGCAATCAGGAAGCTCTTCTCCTCTCCTTCCGCCCGGAACGGAACTGTTGGGCGATCGTCTTTTCCACTTCTCCGTCATTGCATTCGACCCACTGCTGGTCTTTTTTACCAGCCTTCAGAAATCGAACACCTTTGGATTTCAGCGTTTGCGATAGTTCAGTAACCATGTTTCCTTTGGCCACTCTGCGAGCTTTGTCATATGCATCCCGGTACTCGTCTAGGAACTTGCGAAACCGAATATTCCCTGGTCGAAACTGAACAACCGTTCCTCGCCCGAGCAAAACATCATTGTGGCCAACCATATGAAGACCATCAGAGGGAGCAACTTTTGCGATCGACATGTCATTATCGGATGAAGAATCGCTTCCCTTGTCGGAGGCATTCGAATATCCCGTGAAAAGGCCATTTTCAACTGATTTCTCGTACCAAATCTTCGCGACATCTTGAAGCACCACACCATTTGCGTCCACGGGGCAATTCTCCAGTGAAATGCCATGGTCTTGGAGTTTATACTGAAGCTCCATATCGCTGCCGCAGTGTAATCTAGTACGCACTCGAGAGTATAGAGTCTCCATGCGCGAGGCAACAGTAACAATAGCTTTGTTCAGGGACAGAGAATCTTTTCCTTTCTTCAGACACAGGTGGTTGCTGGAGTAGCGGCAGGGAAGGGAACCTAAAAAATCCAAGATCTTGATGTGCTCGCTCATCTTTAGTCGATGAATGGCGTTGTTCCTTGGTTGGGCTGTATCATAATATATGTAAACTGTACCTCGCTTTTGAAGCTCTGGATCGGAGGTTAGAATGTTGAAATTCAAAAAGTAGTGTGTCCGGATCTGCAACAGGCAGAAATATCTTGAGTAAAGATCCAAGTTGATAAATCATGGACTTTAGAACACGTACCATAACATCCTTCGGCCACCTTCCTAGGAACTCGTTGAAAAACCACAGTACGTTTCGCCCGCACCTGTCCTTACTTTGCTGAACATGGAGAAATCCAGACTGGAAGAGATCTCGATCCTCATTTGTTAAGTCAGCCAGCACAATATCCCTTGCAAGTTTGTCGATCCCGAAATACTTGGCCTTGTATTGAAGAAGCTTCATCATCTGGGACACAGATGACTTGATCTCAAACAGATTACACCGCAAAAACTTCAATCGGAACGCTTCTCCTTCCACATATTGTCGATTCTGCTGTAAAGCAATCTCGTAGACAGGATTCGACAGTCTTCGGGCTTCTTCGCCGAATTCGGAAAGTGCTTTTCGAAGCATTTCTGGAGTTTCGACTATTGTCTCGCCGACACAGTGCACATCATCAAGTGCTTTCGACCTCTCTTCAAGGGAAAGCTTGCTCATGTCAACAGCCCATAAGTCCTCTGCTTGCTGCATCTCTTCAAGATGAATCTGAGCAGGTCTCGGTGCGAACGGAAGGCAACTCTTGTTCATTGTTGGTGAAGTTTGGTGGCGTCCATGCATGCAGTCAAAACATCCCGATGTTTCTCTCCTGAGATCATCGCGAATTGTCTCTGATGCCATCATGAAAGCCTTTTTGAGAGAAGAGCGAAAGAAAATAATGGAATCTTGTGCTTTTTTTCTCCTCTTGAAAGAGGAAGGGGAGAATGTCTTATTGGTACTTTCACAAGACTCTCCCGGTGCTGCATTGGACACTGGAACACAAAAGAATGCCTTTTTTCTCCAGCTGTCCTAAGAAATGGCGTAGGAGAGAAGAATGTATATTTGTCGTAGTGGTACTTTCACAAGACTCCATAGATCCGTTAGTGACACTTTGGACACTGGAACACAAAAGTGCCCATGAGGTGCTGATATATATGTAATTAAGGTGGCAGTATGGTGCCGCGGGTACATAGCGTTCCCCGTTTAGTCTTGCTTGGATTCTTCACGATCAAGCTTTGTGTAGCAATAGGGGGATCAAACTGTTTCACCCCCAAATGAAACGTACGAAAGACGGACAACAATAAGGCCTAAGAGGATCTTGGAAATACAAGGGCGGTAGATCCGCAATGCTGCAATTCTTCAATCAGCAGCGGAGTCATCAGTATCATTGTCATTTCGTCCTTCTTCTCAGTTCTTATCATGGTATCCATTCGCAAGGCAAAGAAAGGCTTCCAGGTACGGCAAAGAGGACGCGCTGGCCTTGCTTTCCTTTCGCAATATGACAAGGAAAAAGTCGGTCTTCTCATCATCAGCATGACTTTGGGCTTCCTAGTTGTGGTTGCATTTGTGGGTGTCTTCAGCTCTTCCAATGCTTATGATGAACAGAAAAGATCTAATCTGAGTATCAAGCGGGCCAAGCATCGTCCTGAGCTGAAGGATTCGGTAGGCCACAAACGCTTGGGCGATACTATGGATGCAGTAGCATCTGATATCTATGAAACGTTGGACTGTGACCAGCTTTTCAAGGAAACCGTAGACAAATTAAAAGAAGAAAGTGCCAAGGAACAAATGGATGATGACAATATGATCGAAGCACGGCGACGGCTGGAGGAAGAAAGCCTACAGCAGGAGCAACACGGCGACGACGGCGTTTTTGAGCAAAAGTCTTCCGGGGATTGGGGGCAAGATGCTGAAAAAGCATTAGAAGAAGCTACTGATGATAAGTGGGGGAAAGCTGCAAGAGGTGAAACTGTAGGAAGAAATGGATTTGGATTGGATTTGGATGACAAGTGGGGTGACTTGGAGAGGAATGGTGATGACAAGGCTGGATTCGACGACGCTATGGAAGGTGGAGGTTGGGGTGATGACTTTGTTGAAATCACCGGACAGCACCTGTTCTGTTTGGCGGCATCGCCGACTCCGCCACCGGAATTAGAGTCGAAAGTCCAATGCGATGCCACCAAAACCAAACGCAAAATGTTATTGGATTTGTGGTCGTCCGCAAGGGCAAAAAGTGTGGATATTACCATTCTCCGAAAAGCACTGGATGTGGCCCAGGAACGAGTTGGATCTTATCTTGTGGGAAAGTCTTACAACTTGTGGGCTCCTCGTGGCGATGAAGGGATCGACTTCCTCCTGAATGTTCTTAATTCAGAAAAGGCAGAAGAAAATGGAGGAATTCTAAACCTATCCGAATGCCTGGGTCCTGGTAAACTATTTGTAGACGTTGGAAGCTGCCTTGGATTGACGACACTTGCCATCGCAGCAAAATATCCAGGCACACAAATCGCAAGTATTGAGCCTGCTTCGCCCAACTGGTTGCTTCAGGAAATGAATCTACGTTGCAATTTGGACCATGATGAGTTCAAGAACATCAAAGTGGTTTATGCCGGAGTCGGACCTAATGATAGCGACGAAGACGATATGATGGCCAAAATGATGTGGAGGGCAAAATCGACCACGTCCACTCGGTCCTGGACTCCCGCAAATGAGTTGGAAGATCTAGCGGAGAATGACATTGAACTTGTGGTTCGACTGCAAAAGCTCAAGACCGTATTGGCCGAAGCGGAGGTGAACGGTCCACACACCATTGATGTTATGAATGTGGATTGCAGTGGATGCGAATACAACTTGATCCCTACCCTGACTGACAGAGAGTTTAACTCCATACGTACAGTGTTAGGCGGAGTGCACTGGGGATACATCCCCGCTTCCAAATTGCCCTCCTCGGCAAGGGCCAAAACAACACACGAACGCTTGTGCAGTCATGAATATGTTGCACTCAAAACGAAAGAATGTTGTGCCTTCCCCGATATGGAGGTTCAATCGAGCGTACCTGGAGAAGCCCTATTAAAAGACAACAATTTCAAGGGAGGCTTAGATAAACCTTCCACTGTGATGGATGTGATTATGGACGGACTGTGCGATGACTTTGCAACGTGGGCGGAGGAAAAGCACCTTTACACCATTGGCGATGACTGGGGATGGTTTGAACTCTCTAGCAGAGCTGCTGTATAGAAAACATTCATTTGTAGTAAATTGTAAGAGCATTATAGTACATTACGAAAGCACTATTTCAAGACACACGGAGACAGGACAAGGAAGGTGAACTCCTGGCTGGAGGAGTAATCACTGGATATACCGAGAGCAACGCTCTCAAGGAACTTTGTAACATAGAGAAACTTTGATTCAAGGACTTTTCTTCGTTTCGGAAGCTTTCTTCATCAGCACAGTACAGACGCAGGCAGTCATCCAAAAGATGCTCGCCACAATGGAAAGATAAAAGCCTGCACCAGGGGTGCAGTGTTCCTGACAATCGCTATTTTCTGAAGAAAATTTTTCATTCGATTCCACCATCTCACAAATATCTCCTTGGCATAGATCAGTTTTGAGCTCCACCAAGGTCACAGCACTGAATACTGCATTGAGCAAGTGCACGAGCGAGGCCAAAGTCCACAAGGCGTCTTGTCCCTTTTCAAATTCTCCCAGGAGCACAGGGCCGCAGCATAAGTAAAATAAAAGAGCGCCCAACGTGATGGGAACAATGGCACTTCCAAAGGCTGCATTCGTGTAATAGTCTTCGTCGGCAAGATCATTCAGGGCTTCTCCCATGCTCCATACCTTGCTGGAGGAGTGCGATTCGCGACTTCGGGACAACCCCAGAGAAAGACTCCGCTCAACACAGGAATCATCCTCATCGCAGACTTTCAAGTCCACTTCCTGAAAGTGAAAAGTGGCCAAGGCTGCAATATTCAGCAACCAGGCTATCCAAGGGAGTCCATAGGACAGGATTTGGAGCACAAGGATATGGTTCGGTTTCGTATTGTCACTCCCCACTGCTCCATTTGTGTCGATTTCGGCAAGAGGAGGGCTATCACCTCTTGGTTGTTCCGGCTTTTCATAGCCCGTGCTACTATCGCCCATGGTAATTCAGCTATATACTTAGATGAAGCGAGTGATGTGGCTGCACTCAATGTGACAGGACTGCAAATTGAATGATCTATAGAAAAAGAGATTCCTGGTATTCGTCACAACAACAAGTTTGTCTAGAACTGCGAGATCTGTTTGGTTATTCTTCCACAAGGATGCAGGTATTTCAAATGTACAAGCGTTTCAAAGAACGTTCTGGATAGCTCTAATAACTGGTGTGAATGGGTTCAGGGTGCAGGCACAACGAATTGTATGGGCTGGTCAACATTCAAAACAACACATACGAACACCACCTTCAGTCCGGTCCTTCATGTGTATCTCATGATGTGACTTCTGGTCCAGTATGTAAGCGTACATACGGATTTGGTTCTACGTAGAAGTCTACAGGTCCAGGTGTCAACAGAGAATGATTCGCTGGAGGAGAACTAGGTCCGTCACAAGAGGGCGGTCGTGCAGAAAAAGTTCAATGTCACACAGCATCCTTCCTTTCAGAAGATGTCAAATATGAGAGGAAACAAGGATATATACTTTGCTTCCTACAAATATATGGATAGCAGAATGTGGCCTCTTTAGCTTTGGGTGATCCTGCGATATTTCGGACTTGGATTTTGGCTTCGCATGTGGACTAATCTAGTGTCTCTAGAGCCGACCGTTGAACGGATACGATCCGATCCTGAGGTGTCCTGAAAATGTCGCCGTGACATGACCAATGGTTTTTTCCCGCGTGTTGGACTATGCTCCTTCTGGTCACGCAGAACCGTGAGTGAAAAAGCATTCTTTCGTCCCATCAACACACAGCGGTTGGAAATTTCGGGAATGATAGAAACGGCGAAACTGTACGCCGGACAGTGGTTAACTACTAACGAAGGGAGGAATCCAATTTTTCCGAGGTACGCACTCCTACGGACAAATGAGAGCTCGCTAGTGAGAATTTTAGTACTCAGTCGTACGAGGAAGCACGAGGAGCATTCTCGCCGATGCGATCCCGAAAACACAACGAAGCGTGGGTGGTGGGTGGTTACAGTTTGATCTTCGAATTTCGTATGTATACTACTTGGGCGGAACTATAAAGCATTTCGTCAATAAAACACACATGAAACAAATCTGGCAAAGTGAATCTTGTCTGTTGTTGTCGTCATGTCCGGAGGAGCAGCAATGATTGCTTCCGCTGCTCTTCCTCTGTCTCATGAGGAGCCTCACCATGATCAGACAGAACCTGAAGTCCCTGTGAAAGAGCTTTCCAAGTCTGAGGATTGCGATCCTATCATGTTGGAATCCTCCTTATCTGCTTCTTCTGACGCGGATGCCTCTACTGAATCCTCCGGTTCGGCCAAGTCTGCTACAGACGAGAAACAGGAAAAGAAGAAAAAGAGAATGGGCTTTCTGAAGTTTCGTCGGAATGGGAAGAAGGATACTGCCAATACGAAGAAGAAGAAGAAAAAGAGGATAAGGTCGATGCTTTCTCGAGTCTCAACTGCCGCCAACTCTGTCAAACCCAAGAATATTCTCCACAAATTTCAGCAGCAGCTGCATCGCAGCTCCTCGACCCCCTTACTGACCGATGAGGAATGGGAATCGAGCGAGTCCTTGGATCCTTGTGACCAGATCCACAACTGCACAAATCTTTCCACCATACCCGAGACTGCACCCCTGAACGAACCCCTCCCGCAATTTGTCACGATTGAGAAACGAAGGTCTGGGTTTTTGGGCCGTCGTCGAACGACCATGGTCCTCAAGGAGGCATCCAGCTCTGATAAAAGCAAGAAACGGTCTCGTTTTTTGTCGAGATCCAAAAAGCGAACTAGCAAAGCGTCCAGCACCACCTCCAAAGTGGACGCTGATTTCCATCCACTCTCTGTAAGAAGACCACTTCCTTCCACTGTTGTCACCCCGACAGCTCCGAGAAAGGCCCGGTCCATGAAGACTGGATCCTCGACTGTATTATCGTTTAGTACCCTATCTGGTTCCATGCCACCCGAAGAGGAGAGGAGGCACAAACGTCCTGCCAGCAACGATACGTCACCCTCCCAAAAGGCTATCGCCAAATCCAACTTTCGACGGAGACTATTTCCGGTGGACTTGAGACGGTATGGTGCTGTGGCGATTGCCCTTTTCATTATGGGAGCTCTCTTTTCGCAACAACCTGTGCATGCAAATTCAAGTCCCCGAATGTTTGCGAGGCAGAAGAAGAAGAAAAAGAGAAAGGGTTTCGGTGATGATGATGGCGACGAAGAGGATGAGGATTGAAAATGTGTTTTTATATTCCTACATTTGGTTTTTTTCAGTTCAGGATGAGTATTTGCATCCTTGAGCAGTATTCTCCTGTTGAAAGACCAATTCATGAATTCGACGCGAACAATCTCACGCAGCAACAGCTGAGATATTCGAACTCTCCCCCTTATGTTGACAGAGAAGTAGCACTCGCACTGTCTGCTGTCAATGGGTTCGCTTCTACAAGTTGTAATGTTAGCATTTGAGTTTTTTGTTTAGTTGGTTAGATGCGGTAGCATACTTGTACTTATATGGCATACATGGATGCCAGTAGCTGCTTATGACAAGTAGGGCGAAAGGATGGACGCGACTAAGAGTAGGAAGACTGATATTGCCAACCAGCGTGTGTTGGGTGTCTTCCGTACTAGGTTCCTGAGATACACGGCACGTGTCTTCCTTGTAGCTTCGCCTGACTTTTTATCTTCTCTTGTGGATTTTCGGCTGGTCCTGTAATTGAATTTCTTTTTGCTATTGCTCATTCCCCTTTCGCTGGCTCTGCGAATTGGGGGTGACATGAGCTTATGCTCTTTGGTCGGTGTAACAAATGTGAGAGTTTTCGATTCTCGATCGATGATGGATCGTCTGTTGTCCGCCTTTTCATCGAACAAGACAAGAGAAAGCCGCCTGGTACCAACATGTGTCGCCTCAAGCTCTGACGGGCTCCTGTTGTGACGTTCAACCGAGGTACTATTGGAATATATAGTTTTCTCATCCCTGCCCCAGTTGGAAGACAAAACCTGTTGATCTTTGTATAGAGTTGTGGTGTTCACCAATTCTTCAGTACTTGACAACTCTTCACTGCTAGCAGTATTCAACTCTGATTCAGTGCATGGCATCTTTTGAGTACTTCCATTTCCCTTTCGTTCGGGAAGTGGTTCTGGGGTGGTGGTTTCCACAGTTGGTAGTGGTTGCTCCTCCAATCGTTTGGTTTTTTGTGGAGTCACACTTTTGCCGTTTTTGTGTGTCTCACGTGGTTGAACTCTGATCTCATCGTCCCAGTTCAGAAGAATCTGTTGGTCTCGGTATAAAGTTTGTGTAAGCTTTGATTCGCCCATGTCTGACAGTTCGCTGCTTATGGTTTCAGACGTGTCAGACGATTGAGCAACCAAAGCTCCTGATGTGTCGCTTGCGTCGATGTGTCTAATAGATTCCTTTTTCGCACTATCAACAGCATAAGCTGTCTTCATCGGTTTGGATTCCTGTGATGTATTCTTTGGAGCTGTTGGAGCAGCAGTCGCTGAAGTATTGGGATGCTGCTTCCTTCTCTTTTCGTCCTTGTCAATCCTCCGTAGGAACTTCTTCGAGAGGCTTCTCGCTTGCTGCTGCGACGCATCTCGTTTGTTACCGCTTGCCGCAGAAATATGATTCGTTCGATCTTTTAAGGTAGTCGTAACTCTTGATGCAATTTTAGATATCCTCTTTTTGATTTCCTTGCGTTTGGCTTTGCCAGATTCGGGATCGTCGTCGTGATGATGCCTTGATCGTTTCCCAGCAAGAGCGCCAAGAAAGTTTTTGTTCTTGTTACTGGCTGAGATACTATGAACAGGACTGGCTTCAAAGGAAACTTCCAGAAAATCACCATTCTCATCGAATGAGGTCACCCACATGTCGTCCTCAAAGGATGGATTGACCAGGCGTCCTGAAGCTGCCCATCTGCTTACTGTTGCATCCTCTCCCCGGAACATCTCTGATTTTTGAGTGATTGTTTCGCTTGACATTGTCTTGCAGGTAAATAACTTTTGAAAGATGAACAGATTTTTATTAGAATACGTTGTATAACAATGAAACGAGTGATTTGCCAGGTTTGCAAGAAGGTACAAAGATAAACGTGACGAGGCATCAAGGATTTTTGGCGATTGCAAAATTCTTCTTGGAAGACACGAGTACTGTAGCTAAATAACGTAATTTTCGCGCAAGGGAACGGTCATTTTTTCGCGATCTATTCGCCGCCCAAGACTTCAATTTCCAGGATTCTTGAGACAAAAATGATGATAAGAACAGGAGGGAAGGCTAAGAAACATCACAAAACCAAAAGATCTCCATGTATCGTCCAGAGTTCTTGAATCACCAGTTCATAAATAGGCTTTTGAGGAAACTGCTTCACAGCTTCGTTTTGAAATTTGAATACAGTACCCTATTGCCATCCAGTCGGACAACTCATCGTAGGCTTTTTCTTACATGAAGGTGAACCGTTTGGTTTTGGGGTGATCTGTGTCGTGAGAAAAATGTGCTAAAGAGGAGTAGGATGCATTTACGGCATATCCTCGAACTTGGATAACAACAATACATACATATGACCACATGATCACATAACTCGCATGATACTCGCAAGATTCATCCACGATCTCACATGAAACAAGACTCTCGTGCTATTCTACACGGCTTTGGATGATACCCATGTTTAAAAATGGCGCACCTTGAGACAGCCAGCACTTTTGGCGATAATCCGGAAGAGGGGATCCCTATTTCTGCACCATTTCCGACTTCCCCATTAGCGTTTTTAAATCCTGGCTGGCATACTCGGAACTGCTATGTATGCATTGGTGGCATCAACCAACGCCCGAAAAACTTTGGTAAATAAAATACGAACAGTCAACTCGTTCAATTCAAAATCTAGTCTTCCCACATTCTTTGTGATCTGAATCATCGACTAGTTTCTCATTGCCCCTCTACCAAAATGTCAAACGCTGCAGAACTGAAAGACATTGAAAATGTCAGTGAAACTTCAGAGACGGATGGAGCGAAGTCGGAGTCTTCTGAACCGAAAATGACAGCCAAGGAGACAATGCCGTCTCCAACGAGTTCGACCGGCAGCAATTTGCGCGATACTCGATTGACGGTACATGTGGAGAACGCAGGAAGTCAACAACGTCGACTTCCTGGCATGAACTATCGCGTCAAGTGGGCCCTAGTCCCCACATTCTGCATCATCTTGCTTGCCGCTGCTATGAGTCTCTCGGCTTATTTTGCCGGATGGCTTAACATCCCGGGCCTCAACTCTGAAATCGACCGACTGGAGGATGAAGTGGATCGGCTGACCTTGGAAGTCAACAAACTGCAAGAAGAGAACGCTCGCTATCAGCTCCTGAACAATGAACTAAATAGTACTGTCACCGATCTAAGAGAACTAATCGGAGTGGATCTAGTGGAAGCTACGACTCGCTTAAAACAGGCAAATGAGGACTTGTCTGAGACCAATGCGGCGCTTGTGCAACAAATCCAAGACCTATCTGATCAGAGTCAAGAGTATCAAGATTTGAACGATGAACTGAATCAAACTTCTATAGAATTGAGGGACCAGTTGGACACCTTCCGGACAGCCATTGGAGACCTTGTGAAGCACACTGCTGAAGTGTACAACCTTGCAGATACGCTCACAAATGTCACGGTAGATTTCGAACAGATTGGTCAAAACCAAGAAATGACATTGCTAGCAACGCAAGTTGTGTTCGACGAAATCAATGGCATCAACAACAATTTAAAGGCGTTGAATGATGACCTCGTGAGCGTTGTATCCTTTCTGGAAGATACATCCGCTGGTCTTGATAGTTCGTTGCAAGAAACGACAGAATTCCTAGCGAATCAGGTCGACAGCGCAAACCAGCGTGCCTTGAACTCGTTGCAGAGTGAGTATCGTACCCGAATCATTCGATGGGACTGTGACTACCGAGATTACTTCCGCGAGTATTCCTGGGGCGACGACTACGACGACACTATTCCATCTTCTGAGCTGGACGTGGCCCTAGATTATGTGGGACAACAAGTCTTAGACGAACTTTGCTTGAGCAGGAATGATTTTGAAGAGTATTTGAGGAACAATTATTCGGCCATTACGAGCAATCGTATCATAAGCGCTGTTACGGTATACACAGACAAAGGCATGGAATGGCTTTTCGATCTGGATGTGAAACAATGGGAAGACGCAGGCTTCAACTGTGAGAATTTGGGTGTGCAATTTGAAATTGCAAGCTCTTAGGCCGGGATTCAAAAGCCATGTTTTTGAGCTGCCAAGTAGATGCTAATAATAGTTTGAAGAGTTAAAGTGTTAATGAGTTCGACATCCTCTAGTACTCTTTGACTGTGTCTGTCTTGCGTTCTGTTCTCCGTCTGACCGTCGTGTCCCGGATATGCATCATATCCATCAAACAAGAAGTTCCTGGTGTATTCTTCTTGTGACAATGAACACCAGGTTGGTCAACTGTAGTGATGATTCTACCCTGACGCAACTTTGTAAGATAAACACCAGCTGAATTTCGTCTTTAGGGAGAATAGTCACCATTCTATCCTCACTTCCAAAACATCTCAATCGGCGCATTCTCGGCCATAACCTGGACCGTTCAGTTCGTCTCTTCTCCAAAGCCATGACAGCAGACAATGAAGAATTCACCACCATCACTGAGGGATCGGCGACTATGAGATTCCCAGCAGATCAAGAATTGACTGTATTTTACAACCCCGTACAAGTTCAAAATCGAGATTTGAGTGTTTTAATGATCAGTCTATACAATGAACGACGGGCGATTCGGAATGCTGTCAAGAGCAAGAAGAAGGAATTGAACCAAGACAAGCTACCAAAGGAGGAATTTCAGAGGAGATTGAAGGAGTTTGAGAATAATCTTGACATAGACGAGCTACTCAGCAACAAATCAGAGGACGGAGCTACAATTCTCGAAGCGTTGGCGGCCTCTGGATTGCGATCTGTTCGATACTGGAACGAGATACAAGGGGTTAAGCACGTTACGATCAATGACTTAGAAGAAGCAGCGGTGAATAGGGCAAAAGACAATCTGAAGAATAATTCTCTGGAGAACGTTATGCTAGATGGTAATTTAGAGCGTGCCCCCGGTATCTGTGTCAATCACGGTGATGCCACCCATGAAATGTACATGTCAAGAAGACCGAAAGCGTTGACGACTCTGACGCCAACTCAAGCCAAGCAACAACCAATGTGGGACGTAATTGACCTGGATCCATACGGAAGCGCGGCTCCTTTCTTGGATGGAGCTGTGCAAGCAGTAGAAAGTGGCGGCCTCCTTTGTGTCACATGCACGGACATGGCTGCCCTTGGTGGTTCGCACCCAGAAACCGCCTATGGTCGATATGCCAGCTTGCCCATGCAATCTGCAAAGTATTTACAAGAGCTTGCGTTGCGAATTCTTCTGCATACCATTGCCGTGTCAGCTGCAAGATATGGAAGGACCATCCGACCGATTCTCAGCGTCGGAATGGCATTTTATGTCCGAGTTTTTGTTGAAATCCACAATGACAAGAAGGGGGTCAGTGATTTGTCCTTGAATATCGGTCATGTATACCAATCTACAAAGTGTTCTACGTTTGTTACGCTACCGCATGGTCAAATGGGAGGAAACAAAGGAAACGTCTATCAATCGATACGGTTGAATCCATCGTCTTGTCCGGAGACTGGAGCCCCATTCAAAGTCGGTGGCCCCATATGGCTCGGGAAACTTCATGATCAAGATGTCATCTCAACGGCACTTGAAAGATTGTCGCACGAAAGAGGATCCTCGCCAAGGATGGAGTTGATTGCAACGCGAAAGCGGTTGCAGGGACTCTTGACGTCTGTGTCTGAGGAAATTGATACTCCGTTGTATCACACGTTACCGGATCTTTGCCGTTCCTTGCACGTAAACAGCCCTCAATTGAAACAGATTAAAGCTGCTATCTTCAATGCCGGTTATGAAGTCAGTGGCTACCACAAAGAACCAAACGCCATTAAAACAAACGCTCCAAACGAGGTTGTCTGGGACATTATGAGAACCTGGGCGAAGGAGAATCCTCCCAAGAAGGCTCCCGCGGAGGGCAGTCCTGCTGCCAAGATTCTGTCGAAGGACCCCGCAATTAAAGTTGATTTTAGTATTCCCAAGGCAATGGCAGGGAATTCCAAAGTTGCCCGATTTCCACAGAATCCAGAAAAACATTGGGGGCCGAAACGAAAGGCATCCAATGTAGTGAAATCAGGCGATGGAAGCAGTGAAAAGAAGGCAAAGACTACTAGTGAGAAGTAGATTAGTTGTTACTTGCTAGAGCATGAACTTTCAAATGACTGTTATTTTCCTTGAATAGATCCCCTTCACGCTCTTGGAGTTAGAGTGGTGCTGCTTGTCGGTGTTTGAATATAGCACGCCGCATTTGGTCTGGTATGGCAATTGGCTATTACACACTCTGATTTAGCTTTGTTGGGTCAGCACATGAAATGTATAGAGTGGGCCGTCGCAAGACTGACCAGCACTTGAAATGTATAAAGGGGGCCGTCGCAAGACCGACGACCACGGATGGTGTCTTCTTGGTTCATTTGATTCCCCGCTTCTAAGTTTACTCTTCGGATGCTTCTTCTGCTTCACCTTCCTCTTCACCCTCAGCAGCTTCTGCTGCGGCAACTGGCTCCTCCTCCTCCTTTTTGCCTCCAAAGTCAGGAAGCCAGCTGGGCTTTTCAAGTCCGAGCTCCTTCAAGAATCCAAATTGAAGATTGGTCTTGGCGGTGCTGAAACCAGATCGACCGACAGGAACGAATGCATTGGTGAGACCAAGCACGAGAATGACGACAAAGAGAGTAAGGGCGCGGGTGTTGAGGTTCATGTTGGAGGCTTCGAATCAGATGGTGCTATGAAAAGGTAGCTCTGCTGCTGGAGTCAGAAATATGACTTGCAACTTGAGACTCGAAGATCGAAAAGATTCGATACGATGGGTTGGGGACAAGAAATTATGACACCTCATAGTATCCGGGTGACACGCGACAGCTGCCTGTCAAGCGCTCGAGATTCGCCATTTGATGATTTGTTGGCGCTCGCTGGAATGAAATTTCCCAACTGCCACGCAGTTCATGGGCGTTGAATCTCTTCTGTCATGGCGAAAGGTTCTTCAAGGCGCGTGCTTAGCCCGGCAGGATCGCAGATGGCAGTTGAACGGAATTCTAAGAAGGATACTTAGTGGCAGTAGTCAGACATTAGAAGGGCAAACTAGACTGATGGCCATCTCATATTTTTGGTCCGAGTTTTCGAAAAACACGGATTGGTGTTGGTCCGATTCTTTCTTTTGCTAGATTGATGAATAGCAGGATCGTTTCCATCAACTTCCACTAGCTCCTGACAACTCTTTGTATAGTCGTAGTTTTGAAAGAAAAACTTGGTGAGTGAATTCATATCGCATTAATGTCAACCCGGTGCACCAAGTGGGCAACAAGGTGCGAAGGCGCACATCTACCATGGAGTAGTAATCCATGTGTAATTTATTTGAACCCTGTAGCTACTTTTAACAAAGTCGCAAGTGGTCTGGAGATTATCAAATGAACGACTACTCATATTCTGTTTTTCTGGCTGCCTTTCTGTGGTAGAGTCATGTATCGATCAGTTTTTCTATTCATCGTCTTGGTTGCCTCCTATGCCAGAGGCAACCGTTTGCGAGGATCAACATCAAGCGACGGGGGTGGACGGAACCTCTATGGATTGGAATACGGACTTGATGGTATGGCGGAAATTGTCTCCACCAATGAGTTTGACCAACAATCGAGTCTGCCAACGTTTGATCCACCTGTTGGTGGAAATGACATTAGTTTGAATCCAGTAAGAGGACCCAGCACGAGAATAGTCGGAGGCAAACCTGTTAATGAGACACAGCCAAACTTTGTGATGCATCTTGTCAGACGGAGTGGATATCGTTTTGCTGGATGCGGAGGAACACTGATATCAAACTGTCACGTGCTCACAGCAGCACATTGCGTATCTGGCAATCGGGAAGGTCTTCCAGATGGACTGTACATCAATGCCTATGAACCAGAGAAAGGCAATTCTGGTCAGCCTTTTCACTTTTCGACCGTCCAAAGTATCAAAGTTCATCCACTGTATGAAGGGTCGAGCAACTGGAATGATATTGCCATTATAACTCTCGCAAGCTGTGTTGACCATAGCAGCAGTGCGGAGTACTTGCTGGACAACGTTATGAAACTGGCGGACTCGAAATACATGGAGAAAATCTCAGATGGAACACTCCTGCGTGTTTCTGGTTTTGGAAGGCTAGCAGAAAAAGGATCATACTCACAAATCCTCCATTCAGTTGAAGTGCCGTTTATTTCCAACGAAGCCTGCAAGAGAAGTTACAGCACTATCAAACCAGACATGGTATGTGGGGGCTTTTCAGATGGTGGAAAAGATGGTTGCCAGGGGGACTCGGGGGGCCCCTTGTTTATTGAGGATGGTGGTGGTGATCAATATCAAATTGGAGTTGTGAGTTGGGGATATGGATGCGCTAGAGCAGGCTATCCAGGTGTATACGCGTCGGTCCCGTATCATTACAACTTTATCAAGGCAGAAGTGTGCCAATATGCGCCATCTTCAAACTCAGAGCTCTGTCAGCATTCTACAAGCCTCTCGACTCCAACAAATAGACCAACACCTGGTCCAACACCTGCACCGACGCCTGGACCGACGCCGAATCCAACACCTGAACCAACGCCGAATCCAACGCCTGGATGGACACCAGGATCGACGCATGGACCAACGCCTGATCCAAGTCCCGATCCGACGCCCAACCCAACAGTTGATCCATCACCAGAACCAACTCGCGATCCATCACCAGGACCAACTCCCGATCCAACTCCACGACCAACTCCCGATCCGACGCCCAACCCAACGCCGGATCCAACACCAGGACCAACACCTAGTCCAACTGCTGCACCACAAGAAGAATCCACACAGGACGACTTCTTTATCCCTGGATACAACTCACCGACCAAAGTTCCAACAATAGTCGTTACTAGCCCTCCGTCATCCCGCCCCGTTGATGAGTTTTCGATAAAGACGGAAGGACACTCACAATCTCCTTCAGATACACTTCCTGAATTATTTGGAGACCAATGCAATGATTCTGGTGGTAGATGCTTGTATTCTTCCGACTGTTGCAGAGATCTTATGTGCCATCGAAGCAGGAATATCTGTGTTGATGTAAACACCAAGGATAGCAACAAGAAGAAGGAGCAACGCACGGGAAGTCGAACTCGACTTACCCACAAGGGGAACTGATAAAAGGCTCCGCAGCATCTCTTAATCATATGATATACAGTAAAAGCAATATAGACGAATGAATCGGTTTTATTAACGATACTGTATCTTATTGGCCTTATTATACTCCAAGTCCGTGATGAAATTGCCTCTGGTGGTTAGTCTGACACCATCGAATCCTTTTAGTCTGCTTTCTCCATGAAACAAATGACTGATGGGCATTGAAATCCAATTGGTCCGAGGTATATACAACAACAGATTGAAGATGTATATGAAGCCGTTGGAAATTACCATGCTGATGCATTGGCCGATGGAAGATCCGTATCTATTTGTCCGATCCATTTATTTCGAAATGTGTGCCGGCCAGCTCGAATCTCATATAAGTGCATTTCGTAAACGTCGATTCTGCTTGTTCCTGGTTTTGTTCTCTTTTGAGGGATATGCAACCGACAGAAACTGGCGGGTAGGTATCACGGAAGGAACGATCTATTGCTGCCATTGTGCATATCGCTATAGTCTCCGTTTATCATTACTACTTCCACATTCCCTAAAGCATTCAATCAATCAATCCACAATTCGAAATCAATAGGAATGCCGCCCACAATTTCATTAAATAGCGGCTGGTGTGGGCAAGCTGCTTTGGTTTCGTTCAACCCATCCAGAGCATCCCTACACAATATCGAAGATTACAACGTTCCATCCAAATTAAAGACTCCCAAAAAGACGTTGAAAAGCGATGGATCGTCTGGAATCGAAGTTTTCAAAGTTACGAAGGTATGATTGTTGCACTAAACTCGTCAGGTGAAAATGGTTAAGTTCAGGTTTTTCGCTTTCGTGCCTGACCCTTGCGCTATGATTACTATTGTCACTAGACCGGATCTCTCATGACTCGACGGCTAGCCTTTTCACCAAATCACCGATCCTTGTACATTACGACCAACAAAATAACATCGCTGCGCAGTCTATACCGGTGGGTAGCCCCGGATGTGCCCAACGGAGCCATTGTCATCGATATTTCTAGAATTGATTCCATATGGAAAGGTCAGCTCACCAAGAGATTCACTTTGTGCAACGACAAGACGATGGAAGCCACATCCTTGACCATTGTTTATTACGCATCTGGGAATAACAGCAACAATCCGAATAAAATGGAAACCATGGATTTTATTGTTCCAGATCCTACTGATTATATGCATTTGGTCACTTCTTTGGACAACTTGATCAAACTTTATCGTGTACAGAAACAATCTCTTGGGACCCCTCTGCGAGTTTTAGAATTTTACTTTGTGGAAATGGGAAAGAAGATGGACGACTATATGTCCTTGAATGAATTTTGCACTCTTTGCCAAGTGTTGAATGGTCCATTCAAGACGAAATCGGACTCAGTTGGAACTTTGTACAGAGACTTACTCAAGAAAGTGAGGAAGTCGACGCAAAATGATGTACAAGATTTGCCATTTTGGGCAATTGTGGAGCTCCTCAAGGATGTTGAGCAATTATCCAAACAGGTATCGGGCCTCTCACTGGTGAAACAAGATCCAGTCTCTAAACTGTGGAATGAGATATTGGCAACCGACCCGGTCCCAGACACTGCAAAAGGAGGCAACAAGGCTCCAGCAAAGGTGGCTACAACGCTGGAACAAGAGTTTCAAGCGAGATCAACCATCTCCAACGTCGCATTCTTGTCCTTTCTGCGTTCACAACAAAAGGATTTCAAAGCCCAACCAGATCACGCTGCAGAGATCATTAAGAAGCTGAAAGAACAAGTTGGAACATCGCAAGACTTGCTATCTTTGAACGATGAAGTGGTGGACTTGGATGAAAAGGCGGATGATAGACTCGACAAAGCTAAATTTCTGAGCTATCTCATGGCCGATGACAATGATCTCTTCGACCCTACAATGGGGGAAATACACGATGACATGACATACCCCCTCTCTAGCTATTGGATCAGCTCCAGTCACGATACCTACCTCAGTTGTGAGTCGCTGAATGAGGAAGGACTTCCTACTCAGTCTGGTGGAGAATTGTACATGAATGCACTTTCACGTGGTGTGCGATGCTTGGAATTGGATGTTTGGGACAGTGTTGGGCCAGAGGAAGAACCAGTCATCTCACGTCAGGAGCCATCTCCATGCGCCTTGACGCTGGAAGTTGTCCTCAAGATTGTCAGACAATTTGTCTTGGCCAACCCACAATGTTACCCAGTCTTGCTCAATATTGAAAACCACTGCTCATTCAAGCTGCAAGAAATCATGGCGAAGCAACTGTATCGAATACTGGGAAGTATTGGACTGCTAGTAGTTCCAGATGATTCGCAAACCACAGACGGAAAAGATCTTTTGCCTTCACCACAGAGCATGATGGGCAAGGTTTTGGTGATTGGAAAACGACCAGATGTTATCAAGGAAGGGGCCAGAATTGTCAATGACGATTACGATGACGAAAATGATGATTTTGGTCGTTTTGGCTTAGTGAATGTCAAATCCCGAAACGAAGAAGAAGATGAGGAATTGGAAGAAATGAAGAACGGAGTTGTCATCGGTTTTGATACTGCAGGGCCTATTCGATCCACAGATCCAGATCCAACCTTAACCCGACACACTGCAGGGGAACTCTTGTGGATGGAAAAGTCCACGCTTGAGTCGAAGAGAATAGACGCCGCAAATGCCGAGCTCGAGGCCATAAGAGCGGCCGATCAAGCTGAAACAGCGGAAAATGAGATGGACGAGTTGATCGCAGAAGTTGGATTAACTAAGGATCAGGTCATTGCTATGTCCACGCGGTTGAATGATGGGAATGCGGAACCAGATGATCCAGGGCCCTTGGCGGATCGATCAGAGGACGAAGGTGTGGAAGTTCAAGAATTTTTTGCCGATGCAGTCGAAGGAGCCAGAGATGAGTTTTCCCGGGCTGATGCAGATGCCATCAAAGCTGCGGAACAAGCCACATCAGCCCTTCAGGAGTTGAATGCTGCCACCACTAGACTCCGACAGGCCGAGAAAAACATGGACCAAGCCCGTGCCGATGAACGAAAGACGATTAATAAGTACCAAAGGGCGGCCGCAGAAGCTCGTGCACAACGCGAAGACTATGATCAGATGCAAGAAAGAGTGCTGAAGCTCAAGGAGATGTTGATGCAAATGGACAAATCAGCTTCGAGTGCAGAGAATGTGGTGTCAACTGCTGTGACGGAGGCGAAAATCAGTGAAAAGCGTGCGGCAGAAACAGAGGCAAGGGCAGCCCGGGCTGCAGCTACAGCTGCCAAGGATCGGGCATGGGCCGATGAGGAAAATCATAAAGAAGAGAAGCTGGAAAAGCTTGCAACGTCGTTGCATGATAAGATGGCCAAGGCTACTGACGAAATAGAAAGGCTTCGACTTGAAATGGAGAAGGCTGCTCACTCATTGGACAAAACCATCGAACAGATAAAGCTCATTGAAAACAGCAGCCAATACATTACAGAAACGGAAGAAGCTGGGGGCGAAGAGAAGAAAATAAACTCTCCTTCAAGTGCTGGAAAGACAATTCTAAAGCATGCAAGAAAAGTGGAAGAACGTGAGACACAATCTAGTCGATTGAAGAAATTATCCATCAACCTTACCGCTGCAGAGAACTCTCGACGCAAAATACAACTTGAATTCGAGAAAAGAGCCGTTGAATGGAAAGAGCAGACCAATATTGCCGCTAAAGCCAGAAAACAAGCAGATAAAAGTTCCCAGATTGCCGAAGACTTGGCAGAGGATGCCGAAGAGGAAAGAGAAGCAGCCAACCTCAGACGTGTCGCGAGAGAAAGAGCCGAGTCCAACATTTCTGCGAAAGGCGAAAATAGAGAAAGTTTGAAAGCTCAATTGGCAGAAGCAGAGAAGCAAGCTGCACAGGCGAAGTTGGCTGCAAAAGAAGCCCGGATGGAAGCATCTCGTCTCACGCATTTGAATGACAATATTGATAACCACGAGGATCTAAAAGCTGAAGTCGAGCGCCGGAAGGAGGAGCGGGATGTTGCGTTGCAACTTTATGAAAACAAAGTGACTTTCCAAAAAGAGACAACCAATAAGGCTGCGGAGGCGAGACGTCGTTTCGACCTATCTGAGGTAGTATACAAGGAAGCTATGCGCAATGCCTCCGAGGTTGAGCAATCACAGAATGCGCAACGACACAACGATCGAAAGCTGATTGTCTTGTACAACTCAGCAACTCTGGCGCGAAAGCATGCGGAGCACGCATTTGAGAAAGCGCGATATGTCCAGTCTCTGGTCATAGAACAAGAGTTGATAGTTCAAAGGGCAAGGGATTACAAGGACAAGACAGAGCGTATCTGTGAAATTCCCACTTCATTGGCAAGAATGACGTTCCTAAATACGACAAAGTATCGCTACTGGACTAAGAGTTTTACATTGCCAAACACAAATGCACACAGCTTTGCTCAAAATGTCTTGGATAAGATTTTGGGCCAAGCAGAAAAGGATATCCGAAACCTAACAGAATTCACAACGGAGCACTTGTGTCGAACATTTCCTTCGTGGAAAGCTGCCAGGGCTGACCGTCTCAATGTGGACCCCCTACACCAGTGGGCGATGGGATGTCAGCTTGTGGCGTTGAACATGACTGCATTCGATGAACATGTTATGAAGTCTGATGGGAGATTTAGGTACAATGGATCCTGTGGATATGTTCTAAAGCCAGCTTCACTGCGACACGTCCACTCGATATCGGAGACTAGAGAGAAATGGAGCATTGCTGTCCTTTGTGGATCCTACCTCCCTTCCCCCATTTCGAAACGGACCGGTTCGTTCGTGAACCCATATGTCAAGGTATCGATGTATGGCAGTGACCAAAAGAATCTTCACTACAGAACAAAGGCTGTGAAAAAGAACGGCCTAAATCCTGTATGGAACGATGAGCAGGGGTTCGAGTTCGTGTGTAAGGTTCCTTCGATGTCCATGCTTGTCTTCAGTGTCTGGGACAAGGATCCTGATTGTCCGGACGGCTTTATCGGAGCTGCTGCGATGCCAATATCTTGCATTCGAGAGGGATATCGCAGTGTTCCCCTGTTTGATCGATACCATACCAGAAATGGAGCCCACGCCTTCTCCTCGTTGCTTGTCCACGCACAAAGGAATGCTACTTAAGATTTTGTTGTAACTCTAATGCTCACGCTAGCTTTAAAAGTACAGAAATTTGTCATACAACCTCTTCCTATCAGAGAACTGCAGCGTTCGCAGACGCGAAAGCTGTGAACGGAAAACATCAGTTAAGACACACGGAGTTCGTCTAGTCTGACGTCAAGATCGGCTTCTTTGATGAAGACGAGAACATTGGCTCCATTGTTCTCCAGCGGGTCCTCCCTTACCCCACCACCCTCTGGAGGAACCACCCCGACGATGGCCCTATCATCGCAGAAGTAAATCTGCAAATTGACTCGTCGAATATTGTCATCAGTGCCGGCTGGAATTTCCTTGCCTGTGCCGTCTACCATACTGTCCATGGCAATATTCAAAGTGTCAACCGGGCCCTTTCCAACTTTGGTGGAGCCTTGAAGGATATTTCGAACGTTTGGAAAGGGGCCCAGAACCCGAATGACTTCGGAAATCTCCAGCCGGTTCTTGCCAAGGCAGCTCATGAATACTTCTTGCAATCGTGCCAGAGGAACCTTGTGAAGCCCTGTTCCGACGTGACATATGGCATTGTCACTCCCTACCCATGCCAGGCGGTAGTCAGTCCGTTGCTTTCCGGCAAAAGTAGTCTTCAGACTTCCGGATTCAAGCGTTATCAATTCGCGTACGGCGGAGAGTATGCCATCAATATTTCCATTTTGTTCTAATGCTCTTTCCAAACTGTCAATTGCTTCCCGTATCTCCGCATTCCGTGCCTCTTCTTGTTCTTTTCGAACCCCCTGTCTGACGCGACGACTTTCCTTTCCTTTGATCTCATTGTCGTCTCCTTGAGATGAAGTTGATTCGGGCATGGGATTACTTCCGTCTTGTTGGGCCACCCATTCTGCCAGACCTGATGAAATTTCTCCACCTTCGGCTGGGACGTTTGGCTTCTTGCTCGATTTGTTGCTTTTCCTTGTTCGAGTTTTGGAAGGAGTTATAATGGCCCCATCTTCCGCTAGACTCCCGAGCCTGCCTCTCTTCGAATTCTTGCCAAAGAGGACTATTGAAGGGCACAAACTTCTGTCACAGGAACGCTTGACCAGAAAACCTTGTATTGTGTGGCTTAACAAAAGGAAACTCAAGATTGCTTTTGAAACCATGATTCGCGAAGTTCTTGGTTGATGCCTCGTCCCGATTCGGTAAATGGAAAGCTGTGACGAGGTAGAGGTGATGTCAACCTGGCTCAACTTGTTGTAGTGGCTCACTGTATCGGTCGTGTGTTGTAGTGACGTTTCTAAAAATTGATGGAAGGACTTCCTCGATTGCCACACCTAGCCCACATTTGACTGCTTGGAACACAGTCTTATTCCAGCCAGTGAGCACTTAACGTCTTTAACGTGCTATGCTGTCACATGTCACATGTCTTGCCTACAACCCGATTGCTGCATGACAGTGCTTTCAAATCGTAAGGATGAGAAAGATGAGCATGGCACCCGATGGTGCGGCATTCTGGTCATTTGACTTCCTTGTCTTGTTTCATGGGAAGGAAATTGAATAAAAGGCACGCAAGTTTCTCGGCGCCATCAGAATGTGATGCGAATTGCAGCCTTTGCTCCTCAGAAGAGCATGCCCTGAGGAGCACTGAACAAAAAGAAGTAGTCGTAGTAGTTGAAAATTAGATTAACAGAACAATGCTACAAATCATTCCTCAATATTCACAGGATACATCCACGGTTTCTTTTTCGTCCCTGGGACTGCACTTGGAACGTAGTCGTCGTCCGATAGGTCCGTGGACCGTCCTGACATATCTTGGAGAGTCGAAATATCCTCGTCTGAAACATCAGTGGGACCTTCCATGAGTTGAAAGCCACTTGGCCGTGGATATTGAGCTGAATCCTCCACATCGACGGCAAACTGCTCCATCTCTTCATTTTCGTTGTCATTCTCAATTTTTTCACAGGCGATTGCACGAATTGCAGCTGAATACTCGATTGGAAACTCATCTTCTTCGTCATAGTAGTACTTTTCAGCCTCTTCAATCATCGAATAGTCAACGAGAAGCCTCGTCACACTTGGAAAGTAAACGTATTTGTCCGCCACACTACTGTAGTATTTTTTGCGATAGGCTAGATTGTTTGCTGCAACTCGCAAGGCTTCTATAGCCTCTGGTTCCAACGGTTCCTCGAGTTCGTTGCTTTCGGTCTCTTTTATGATACTCGCGAGTTCGGAATCGATCAGCTGCTGTCTATACTCTGCATCACCAGCTGGTTTTTTCTTGTTCTGCGGCGGGAGCGGAGGTGGATTAATGAAGATCACTCCCTCTCCCTCGTCTTCGACCACACGGCTGGTCTCATCTTCGTCATCATCCGAGTCGTCCATCACTTCTTCTACGGACTCTTCTTCAGAGTCTGATACATATTCCTCCTCAATAACTTCGTCCTCGTCCTCAATAACATCTTCCTCATCTGACGAAAAGTATTCCTCTTCCAAAATTTCTTCTTCTGAAGATTCGCTGTCTTCCGCGAAGTCCATCTTACTCTGGCTATCAACACCGTCAGTTGAGAAATCTGAGAGAGGCGGCAAACTATCAGGAGTTGGAGGCACGGAGACAGAAAGGGATTTAAACTTCTTGTCTTGCGGCTTGGGTTCGCCCGATCTCAAAACATTTCCTGTAATACTCTTCCTACCGTCCTTTCGCTTTCTAGGGCTTTGGCTGGCCTCTCTAGCCTTTGCTCGAGCTGCTTCTTCCTCGGCAATGCGATTCAATAGGCGGGCAGCTTCCTTTTCGGCCTTGATCCTTGCCTCTTCTGCTGCTTTCAGGCGAGCCTCTATTTCAGCCTTTCCCTTCGCTTCTTTCTCGGCCTGTAGCCGCAATTCCTTTTCCGCTGCCTCAGCAACGGCCACGAGATCTTTTGCTTCTTTCGCCTCCCTCCTTAAACGTGAAGCCTCCCTTTCTGCCTTAAGACGAGCCTGCTCCTCTTCTTTTAGCCTAGCATCCACATCTGCCTTTGCTTTGAATTCTTCCACCGTTTTTATTCTGGAAGCCGCCTCGGAATTCTTCATCGCAGCTTCTGCTTTTTGACGAGCAGACTCCTCTTCTTTCAACCTTGCATTGAGCCGGCGAGTTTCCTTCTCGAGCTCCGCCTTTGCAGTCCTCGCTGCTTCTTCTTCAAGCTTGCGAGTTTGCTCGCCCATGGACTTCTCGTTTGCCTTTAGTCTACTGGCTTCCTCTTCTGCCTCCTTTAGCTTCGCGGCTACGAAGAGCTTTTCTGCCTCGAGGCGTTTCGCGTTCTCCATAGCCTTGTTGGCAACTTCAATTCTGTCTTGCTCGATGGCTTTCAACTTGGCAACCTCTGCTTTTGCTGATTCTCTTTCTGTCTTCAGAGCTTCTAGTTGCTGAGCAAGACTAGCAGCCCTCTCTTCGGCTTCCGATCTGGCTTGCGCTTCCTCCTGCAAAATCTTTGCCTGCATGCTCAGCATTTCTTGTGTGGCTTCTTCGGCTTCGTTCCGCTTTTCTTTTTCGATATTTCTGGCCCTGACCGAGGAGGAATGGACGGAGCCTTCGGTTTTCAACCGCGCCTCGATGGCTTCCTTTTCGTCTTCAAGAAGATGGATACGTTGTTTTGCGTCTGCTCTTTCTGCTTCCAATTTTCTCAATTGGAGCGCCTGCTTCTGAATCATACTTTTTGCCGCGTCCTCCAGTGATTTGTGGCGAAGTCTTTGCTCTTCAAGCAGTCGTTCCGCATCGATTGCCGCCTGGCGTCGAGCCTCCTGAAGTTTCGTTTCGACTACAGCTTGTTCTTCTTGCATACGCCTCTCGTTTTCCTTCTGCAGCTGACGTAGTTCTTCTTCCAGTTGCATCCTTTTCTCTGCTTCTTCCCTACGTCGAAGACTTGCATCGGCCGATTTTGCTTCAAGGCGTCGCAGCTCTTCTGTGTTTTGTTTCAGCTCCAATCTTGCAGCCGCCTCAGCTTCTTGGATATGACGGAGTGCATCTTCCGTTTGCCTCCTTGTCGCCACCTCATCACGTCGCCGACGACTTGCATCTTCGGCTTTCAGCCTTGCTTCGTTCTCCAGTTTCTGCAGGCGTTGAAGCTCTTCTTCAGCCTTCAAACGCTGGTCAGTTTCTGCCCTTCTACGGCGACTGGCATCTTCAGCCTTCAGTCTTGTTTCATTCTCCAATCTCTGCAGGCGCTGTAGCTCTTCTTCCGCCTTCAAACGTTTATCAGTTTCTGCCCTTCTACGGCGACTCGCATCTTCAGCCTTTAGCCTCGCAGCCTCCTCTAGCCTTTGAAGACGGTTGAGTTCTCCGGTATCGACCAGTAGTTCTGCATTGGCATTGGCTGGCAAAGGGACTCCCCGCTGTGCGGCAGGTTTGCTCTGGAGCTTGTTTCGCCCCATGGCCTTCGCGTACTCTTCATCAAAGGCACTGATGACGTTCCGGACAATCTGATCGATATCTGCGTCTTCCTTTGGTGCTCCCCTGTGATATTTCAACAACAAAGCATGTCGTGTTTGCGGGTCACTGTAGTACATTTCGTCCAGTTGCTCCATCAAAGGTCTTTCTGGATCCATCTCCAAGATACGAGGATCATCTCCAACACCGATGCATTCTGCTCTAACAGTAGTCATAGGCACTCCTACATTTTGACCAAAAGAATCGCGAAGAGTTTTGTTAGGAATTGATATCAATGAGCCACCCATCAATGTTATCAACTGTACTCACCCATTTGCAACATTCGAAAATACCTCTCACAGAGAGGATTGTGCTTGAGAGCAGTCCTGTGCTCCCATCCATCGACCTGGCGCACTCGTTGACGCACTAAACGTTCCCACTGTTCATCAGTCAATGGCTCATCGTCATCGCCATCGTCACCATTGTCCAAACCTAGGATGCTCCTCGAGGAGGATCTGTAGGATGTTCTGCCGTGATACATGACGTTGGTCTTTTTACGCCACTGCTTCCTGTCCGATTGAAGTTGCTGAATGTCTCCAATCAAAACAGCCATCTCTGTCGAGTTGTCTGCTGAGGAGGACAGCGATCCAGCGCGACGTTCCGACGAGCAGACGAGACAAGGCATCACCTTATCATACTTGTAAGCCGAAGTGTATTCACAAACAAGTTGATTTGGATGGCGCAAGCAACAGCTGTGATCATTCAAACCAAGGCTTCTGCGAATCAAAGCCACATTTTTGTTATCTTCCTGTTCATCTTCAGCGACCGAGCTGTGGATATCGGACATGACACTCAGAAGACTCTGTTCTTCTGTCTTGGACCTTGGTGGAATCGAATCACCTCCATCGCTTTTCATATCGTGCAAGAGTGGAGCCGATGGGAAGCTTTTGGAACCATACGAGCCAGTGCTGGCCTTGGCTTCTGTATGACCTGACCTGTAAGAATACATCGAGGGTGCATCTGTCGTCGACATACTTGTTCGATGTTGCTGCTCTTCTTGTTCCTTTGGAGCAGACTTGGCTGCCTGTGCATATACCAAGAACGGAGGTGGCGTAGCCTTCTTGTTGTCCAACGCGGATGGAGGTCGATTCTGAAAAGAACTTGGTAAGGGAGGAAGAGGAGGAGGAGGCTTTTTTCGTTGCGTGATGGAGGAATGTCGAGAGTCCTCAAATGGGTTGCGTTGTTGGCTCTGGCGACGCGGGGGAGGAAGTGACACTTCATCATCGGAATCGCCCGCGATTTGTTGCTGTCGTCGACTACGCACTGAGGACCCGGAATCTCGCTTCTGTGGTGCGTTTCGCTGTGCTGGCTTGAACTGTTCAAAGGCCCTTCGTTGCTCGTGAATGAATTCATCTAGCGATGCGGGAAGAGACGTGTCATCGGCTTCAAATTGTTCCTTGCGCATGGTGTTTGCAATGGCAATATCCGAAGAGTTGGCAGCCGAATTCTTGAGACCTCCCAGAGACGGGGGTAGAGATTGCATCTTGAGTGGTTGCGCAACCGACTTTGTACCTTGTCGGGGTATAGATGGTTCAGGATCCACGCTCCGACGACTCTTTTTAGATGCGTTGGTCTTAACAGAAGCAACAGATGCACCATGACGTCCATCCACTCTTGGCGGTTGGCTCTTTCTAGATGAGTTGGTCTTGCCAGAAGCAACAGATGCACCACGCCGTTGGGGAGTAGTAGATCGATTAGTTTTTTGGTTGGTCTTTTTGGTGGCAGTGCTAGTGCTGGTTTTGGCTCGCTTCTGCTGAATGGCTGTCAGCTCCTGCTCTTGCAATCGAATAAAGGCTAGCAATTCTTCAGGTGTAGGTTCGTCCTTATTGGACTTGAGAGCGTCTGCAGAAGCCATTGAGAAATTGTTTCCGCATCGAGAATCGTTCTGTGGTCTCCAGTTGAACCGTCGGAGTTTTCGTCGGACGGTTTTGAGGGCATCTTCTTGTTCGCGGATGAAATCAGTTATATCAGGGGTATTTTCCGAAAATACCTGCTGAACCAGACCATGATGATTGGGCTTAGCTGTTTCCACTAGGGCTTGCTGTAAACGAGGGTGCATCTCGAGTCTCTTCTTTTCGGAGACTTCGGCAATGTTCTTCTGCTTTGATGCCACCTGAAGCAAGGTTGTGTGCTCTTCGGCAATTCGTTTCAGCGTATTATTGCTGATCTCCCACTGACGCTTGGCTAGACGTTGCTGTTCCTTTTCCTCTTGAGTCAAAGGATACTTCTTGCGAGCCTGTCGTTCCAAGATCCTCTCAGCTACAATCGAGTCTCGAACCGCCTGATGTAACTCTCGCTGAACTCTGTTTTGGTGAAGAATATCTGAAGACGAGAGAGAGGTATCATGCGACGACGCAATCGTTGGGTAGCTAGACGCCGTGGATGCTGCTGTGCGATACATGATGTATAGATACAGTATTTAATAAATGATAAATAACATGATGGTAAAAGGAGGGAAGGAGCAAGCAAGCTGGGAAATATGGCTCTTTCAATTGGCCGATTAATGCCAAAATCAAGGCGTTGATGCAGAACAAGAGATTGAAATACATGTGCATGAACTTTCAACTGAATCATGAATGGATTCATGACCAGTTCATGACTTGAGAGCAAACCCACAACGGATACAAAACATCTTGCATCTTGTCGCTGCGACAGTTTGTACACCATGTATAACATTTGAAAGTTGACAAATGACATTGACTCGTTGGAATACATATTTACGTCCCACTTTTCGCTGGAAAAAACTCGTGATTCATTTGAGTCACACAATATGGCACCCGCCATACTTTTACAAATCGACGCAGTAGCCTGATACAGCAAGACCAAAATGCAACAATGGGAGTATAGGACTCAGAAGAAGGCAGAAATGAGCCTCGGTTCACTTTTTCACTACTACATAATGAACAACATGAAAGTCGTTGATGATATTTATTCCTGCTTCTTGCCCTTGTCACTGAGAGGATCAATTTCACTTTGACGATCAATCAAATCAAAGATACGGCCAGCAGCCGCCTTGGCCTTTTCAATGTCGGTCAATCCAGACATTGCCGCTGCCAATCCCGTCAAGGACAACATCAGAGCAAACAGTGAAATCAAGTAATCTCGCGTTTCATAACCACGGTTCAATAGTAACCAGGATCCGAAGTAAAACATCACGGCATAACTCCACATTTGAAAGAAGGAACCGAGGCCTTGGCCCATGCCTAACGAGAGAGCAATTTGAAACACGAAAAAAAAGTTAGAAATGCATGGCAAAAGCTCGAAAAAAAGAAAGACAAATCGGTCGGCCAGTCCTTCCTCCTCTAGTTGTGCGTACCTTTGAATGCATTGCGAGTCAACGTATTCGACTTGTTCTTTTCGTGGAGTGCACCTGAATAGGTTTCCAAACGTTCTGCTTCCATGCACAGGGCAGCAACTGTGCGCATATTCAAAAGGGTCTCCACCACGATGGAACCTTCCGAGCCTTTTTCAGCATCCTTGCTCAGGTCACCTTCATCTTCACCAACAAACTTTTGGTTTTGCATGTACTCTCCAAAAGCCATGAAAGGAAGAATACCCAAAGCAACAAATGCAAACTCCCACATGAAATAAAAGCTCGTCACGAGACCAACGCCAACACTGGAAATTGTCATAACAAACGTCCGAATTGGTTCGCCAGAAAAGGAATGGATCATGGCCGCATCGTCGGACAGCTGGGAAGTGATTTCGCCCACAGCTCGAACATCGAACCAGCTCACTTCTTGTCGAACCAGAGCCTTGAAGGTTTCGTCACGGACACGCTTGTTGATGCGTTCCGTGGCCATTCCAAAGGCCTTAAACATAATGACGCAACCCACCAGCGTACAACAGATCAATCCCAACAAGAGAAAGATAATATTGATGGACAGATCCTTCATGTCGTCAGCCACGGTATCCCAATAAATTTGACACGTAGGATGACCACCCGGAATAAACAATAGGCCCGCCGCTGGATCATCATTGCAAGGCTCAGTATACCGGTAAAAAACCTCTATCATATAAGCAAACACAAATCCTTGGCCTGGGAAAATTATACCATGCAAAATGGCACCAAAACTTCCAATCAAGAAAAGAGGATATTCGTCTTTTGCAAGGCTTCGAGCACGTTCCATATTCTTCTTTACCTTTGCTGCGGCAGTGTCTTCTTCCACGGAAGCAAATTTCTCCACTTCTTTCTCCTGTTCTTCATCGGCGTGCTTTTCTTCCTTGAAATTTGTCTTGTTCTGTAGAATCGTAGCCCGATCCTCGTTTTCGCCAAGTGTCTGAAGTTGCTCCAAGCGTCTGTAATGACCATTTGGCTTGGCCATCAACTCTTCATAGGTACCAACCTCTCGAACTTTTCCATGCGACACATATGCAATCTTGTCTGCTCCACGAATGGTGGACAGTCGATGAGCAATAACTATCGTCGCAAGCTTCTTACTGGCCATGATCTTGTCCAAGGCGTCTTGGACAATCTTCTCAGATTCTGTATCCAAGGCACTCGTAGCCTCGTCCAGCAAGAGAACCTTGGGCTTGCGCAATAGAGCTCTTGCAATGGCAATGCGTTGCTTTTGGCCTCCACTGATTTGAGAGGACGACGAGCTACCAACCATGGTGTTGTAACCGTTAGGGAACGTTGTGATGAAGTCATGGGCGTTTGCACTCCTAGCAGCATCTACAATGTCAGCTTGAGTTGCCTCCGGCATACCGAACTTGATATTTTCGCCAATAGTAGTATCAAACAAAGTTGGCTCTTGGGACACAAGTCCAATCTCGTTACGGTACCAGCGCACATTCAGATCCTTCAGATCATCGCCGTTGTAGGCCACTTTCCCATGATCGGGTCGGTAGAATTCTTCCACCAGTTGAATGATGGTACTCTTTCCTTGTCCAGATGGACCCACGAAAGCCAAAGTTTGTCCTTCTTCAACGCCAACAATCAAATCCCGGAAGATTTTATTGTTTGGCCTTGAGGGATAAGAAAAAGAGATATGCTTGAGAGAGACGACTCCATTGCCACTGTCGATGTCGGGGTCGACAGGGTCGTCCAAGTCTTCCAGGCTGGTCTCACTTTCGGATTTGGGAAGAGTTCCAGAGTCGGTACTGACAGTAGAATACATACGATTGAATTTTCCTTTTTGGGCTTCCACCAAGTCATAGTACTTGCCACCCTTCCTTATCAACTCGTCATGAGTGCCAGTCTCGTATACCTTGCCTTCGTCAACAACTGCGATGATGTCAGCGTTCTTGATTGTCGACAACCGATGTGCGATAACGATTACAGTGGCACTTCCCTCCTCCATGATGACGTCCAAAGCTTCTTGAACAGTAGCTTCAGACTCAGAGTCCAAAGCACTAGTTGCTTCATCAAGCAGAATGATTTTAGGTTTGGTGATAAGAGTCCGGGCAATCCTGTAGAATGGCAAACAAGTGTGAGAAAGAGCAATAAATGATGAGTTAGCTGAAGCCTCGTTTGAAAAAAGCAACTCACGCAATACGCTGTTTCTGACCACCGGACAGCTGCGCACCAGAATCTCCAACATGGGTGTCATACCCATTCTGCAGTGTCATAACGAAGTCATGAGCATTGGCACGTTGAGCCGCATCGATGATTTCTTCTTCCGTCGCATCGGGCTTGGCGACCGCAATGTTCTTTCTGATAGTGGTAGCAAAAAGTTTTGGCTCTTGGCCTACAAGGCCAATGTGAGACCGCAACCATTCAACGTTAAGATCGCGAAGATCATTTCCATCCAACGATACCGTTCCCGAGGTTGGGTCATAGAAACGTTCGATCAACTGCACAGACGTGCTCTTGCCACTTCCAGATGGTCCGACCAAAGCAACAGTCTTGCCTGCTGGAATGGTCAAGTTGAAGTCTTGGAAGACTTGGGTCTCCTTTCTGCTGGGATAAGTAAAGTTTACATTGCGGAATTCGATAGTACCGGATATAGTTTCTGGCTTCAGACCCATTGGCGAAGAAACATCAATCAGGTACTCTGGAAAATCAATTCCTGAAGCTCGCTTGTCCATCGTTTCGCGATGTCTTGCATTGGCAGCATCTATTGTTGTATCACCTGTTTTCGATTTACGACTCATGGCGACCAATGCCGGAAAACAAGCTGTTCTGGACCCAGCGAACGATTCCAAACCAGTACTGACTTGAGAAATAGTGGCACCAGCAAATATGACTCCCATCAACGCCAAAAAGACGTTTTCTCCCATGGGGTCACATGCAGCGTGGACGGCACCAGAAGGATCGCATCCATTCTCGCGGACACCATCGTAAAGTAGGTATGATCCATAGGCCACGACTCCAATGTACGCCACGTTGAAACTGGCCATCAGCGATCCATTTGCCAATCCAATCCAAACGAGCTGTGCGACAGCCCCCTCGTAAGCTATTTGTGTCGACTCTGTAAACTTCTGGATAACTTCCTCGGCAGCATTCAGTGCCAAGACGGTGCGAATGGACGAAACAGTCGAATAGACAACGCTTCCAGCCTTTGAGTACGCGGCATTGTCACGAGTTGTCTTGGACTGGTTCAATTTCAAAACCAATCCCGTGGCACCCGCCATGAGAGGGAAAGTGGTCAAAATGACTAGCGTTACACGCCACGATCCGTAAAAGGCTAAACAAATACCTCCGAGGACTGTGACAAAGTTCTGGATTCCACTGCCCAGTTTACGGGAAATACCTTTATTGAATCTGGCGCCATTGGTGCTAATAATTGTGGCAGTTCCCGAAACATCTTGCAGATCAAAGTACGTCATATCCTGTCTGACAACGGCCTCGAACCATTTGAATTTGAGATTAACCGTCATTTCATTCGCAGCAGTGGAAAGAAATGAGGCTATATCACCATTGTATAAAAGAAAGATTGAGATTTGGCAAGTGAACAAATCTCGAGAGTCAATATAATGCGGTAGCAATCACATACCTTGGAGGGTCTCAAAAACGAGAGAAACGACGCCAATGATCATCATGGTATAGACAACGTTTAAGACTGGATCAAGCCCTTGAGTTTTGACAGCTGAAATATCACTAAAAGCAGAGCTGAAGTAAAAGATGGCTGCGGGAAGAGCCAAACCAGCGATGATACTGAACAGGACGCCTAGAGCAATGTAAACTTTTGTTCTGGGAGTTTCAGCAAACGAGAAAACCTCAGAAATGCTCGCTAGCGGGGCCCCTTTCTCTCTAATGTCACCAACGATAGTCTCTTCAATGTCGCCGACGATAGTACGACTCTCGCTTCCGTCACCGACAGCTTTGGGAGTTGCCATGGAGGATGCATCTTTCTCAGTCTTGGACATCTCTGGAGTGGAAGCTGACATGGGCAAAAGGATAGTAGATGGCACTGATTTGACAAAGTTTCTCAATGAAACTCGCTGTGTTGATGTCTAGAGCGAAGAAAAAGAGTGAGAAATGAGACTGATTGATTGATTGCAACGTGTTGTTTTGTTTTCACAGGAGAGTCTCTCAAACCACCAAGTTTGAACGCACCTCTAGGAAGGAATTGTGACTTTCTTATTGTTCTTTCGCGCCAACACGAGATCGAATTTTCTGGTGTTTCTTGCCAGACAGGTGAGTAGGATGCTACGCATTTCTACGCGAGAAAGGTGTCACCGTGCAGTCTAGTTGTCAAGCTGGTGGGAATAATTGAGTACCACCGTACCACCCCTCCTTCCTCCATACACCTTATGGCAAAAAAGTGGGCTTGGATGCAACTTAGTGTACCAGTGTTTCCAAGGAACATAGAGTAGTACCATTGTTCCCAAGAATGCTGATGTGCTTTTTAAACCATCCAGCAGCCATTCACATATGCCAGAAAGAGTGCTCTGCATTATTGTTGTTTCGATATTCCATCACATAATCGAAATGACCCAATATCGTGCAACGACTGCACAATCAAGTCCAAATATTAAAAAAAGGAAAGAAAACGCAAAACTGTGCAATGTCAAATCTCCATAGTAGATACGAAGAACGGTTGCAGGCGCCCGCGATGAGTACAAAGAATTAACGGCTATAATGGAAGAGGCCGACACAAACCTAGTAGATGCATTGAAACTGACCATTTCAGACCATGAAAGGTTTGGACTCACAGTACACCGACGAAAGAAGCACAAAAACAGAGGAAACGTTCATCCCAGACTTCGGATAGCACTCACCTCCGACCGACACCGAAGACACAATATATATTCAACGAATATGGATATTTGGGATTCTGTCGGAACTTCAAACAGCTTAGAACTATATTTGACAACACCCTACAAGACAGTGTCGAAAAACAGGATAGTGGGCAACTCATCGTTTGTTGTGATTCACGTGTTACAAGATACGTTGACTCGATGGACTACTTTCATTTAACTCGGGATTCAAATACTACGGGTAGTGTAGGCCCCGCCTCCAACAAGGACAGCATTAACTGCTCGTCCCGCCGTCCAATGGCAGAACGTTGATACTCTGTAGCCGAACACATGGTAGAATTCAGGGAGCCATTGTTTCCAAGTGAATTGACTTTCTGAAAAGAGAAGCGGACTGGCTATGATATATTCCTTGCCCTGAAGCAATTGCTTTGGTGGGAATAGTCGTTGACAGAAAATGGAATGCACCATTCTGTGTCTGGCAACATATTGGTGTAGTGTCTGAACGAGATTGGAGAATACGAAGAAAATATGAGGAGGTTCTTTTAGATTGTTGTGTTTTCTGTTTTCTGTATCATCCGTCTGTCCTGTTTCGTGGCCAGCCCCGCATTTAGAACACTTCGGGGGCAATCATTGTGGTACACGTTTCTGTCCTCCTCGTGTTCCCACATACCAACGACTTGATGGACCCTAATTTCCACAATCAAAACAAAAATGCAAGAATCCGAACGGAATGCCAGATTGCGGAGATATCAATTACTCCACTCAGGACTCACATCCACATTGAGTCCCATCGAGGTGAATTCCATTTGGTCCCCTCGAGCTGCAGATTCTACTCTTGC